>JZLH01S0023040.1:0-13358 GCA_001188425.1 Eucidaris tribuloides | reverse complement strand
AAAAAAAATTTGTTAGGGGCTTTTTAGGGTTAACAACTTCCTATCAAATACTGATTTTGCAATTTTCTATATATACATACCGTCCAAATTTGAGGGTGGGGAATTTAATGGTTCCTTCTGTACGTTCATTTACAAACACAGAATCTTGTTACAAGTCACTCTGTCCTCAAAGCCACTTTCATAATTTTTAATGTGTTGGCTAGTTTGTTACAGATTATAAAAGCTGACTTCATCGTTTATTTCTTTCAAGCTGTTTGAAAGTATGCCAATATTGATAAACTGTTATGATTTACATAAAATTTCAGAGAAAAACCTAAGAAAAACATATTTTGTGTTGCAGTTACTTCAATGTATTTTACTTTAAAAATCCATGTCATTTTATCATGTTTGATTTTTTTATTTGAGTGGCAAGACCCATATCAATTGTATGGCAAAAATGTATTCTTTGCTTTTATAAGTAAAGACTACCAATTTACAGTGCATCCTGAAATTCCCTTTTTTCACGAAATATATATCTTAACTAGCCCACGGTATGAGGTAATGGGCTCATTCATGCCTGAACTGGAACAAAGAGACTACCATATGAATTTTTATTTGTGCGCATTGATGCAAGACTACATCTTCTACCACATTATGAAGAAACTGAGTATGAGTGTATGGAACGGTCGGTCACTATTATCCGTTTTAATGCACTTAACTATGTCCACAGGGTTCCGTTTAACATCATAATATACACTGAAACCATAATTATACAGATATACGATCATGGAGTTCAGATTTGATCTATTTTGTTTTAACAGACAATATTATTATACAAGGAAATTATTATTCAATGCCGTCATTGTCACAAGCATGGAACACTGAAACCCCTCCATATCTTAGCCATCCCTATTACAAATTCTGTTCTATTTTCTCCAAAATGTAGACACTATACCGAAATCTTATACCAAACATTTTGGGTACTAAATTTCAGCGATCTTACAACTGTATTTACAAATTGTAAACAAGAGTATGAAGTATAATTTTTGATTTTTTTTTCTTCCTGTGTCACAAAACTAGCATAACCTAATCATCGTTATTTTAAAACTTTGATTCAAGAAAACTGCAAGCATTAGGAACTTTCACAAGAATAATGTTTATTTTAGATATTTAGATTATGTTTGGTTTCAAGCATTTCAAACCATGAATGCATCACAAGTCACACATCCACATTAATTTTCTTTCACAAGAAGCTGCTCTGCAGACAAACTGGCACTATTGTGCGTATACATGCATATATATATATGATTATTGCCATTATTATGCATTTAAGAAGATGAATCAGAGTAAACCTTTTAAACGCGATCCACTTACGTGCATGGTATTAGTACTATTAGTACTGTACATTACGCCCAGGCAGGGTGATTTGTCCAATTCAAAATTAAAAAAAAGAAGACGAAAAAAGAAAATAGAAATGGTGAGTCGCCCGATGATTTTCTTCCCTCAATGGTAAAAAGTCTCCACTCATTTTATTTCTATTTTTTCTATAGACAGAGGTAGAATGGATTATACGATTGTATTATTATATTTATCTATTTCTATCTATCAATTTATCTATCTATCTATCCATCTATCTATCTCTATTCATACTATCTATCTATCTATCTATCTATCTATCTATTTATCTATCTATATTTTTCTATTCACCTATCTGTCTATCATCTATCTATCTATCTATCTATCTATCTATCTATGCATACATCTATTATATTTTTATATCATTATATTTCTATTCTATCTTTCTATCTATCTACCCATCTACCCATCTATCTACGATATCTTTCTATCCATCTATCTGTATACGGTATTTCTAGCTATCATTTTTTTTCAATCCATATATCTCTTTCTATCTATCTACCTATCTACCTACCTATCTATACATCTATATAATATGTATGTATGTATGTATATATATATATAAATCTTTCCATTCACCTATATATCTATCTATACCATATATGTCCATCCTCATATCTATCTATACCATATATGTCCATCCTCGTATCTATCTATCTATACCATATATCTATCTATCTATCTATATCTTTCTATTCACCTATCTATCTGTCTATCTATCTATCTATCTATCTATCTATCTATCTATCTATCTATCTATGCATATATATATATTATATTTCCCATTATATTTTTCTACATTTTTATCTATCTACCCATCTATCCATCTATCTACGGTATCTTTCTATCCATCTATCTGCATACCGGTATTTCTATCTATCTGTCAATATTATAAAATACCCTCGTTTCCAGCTGTTAAAACCATATCCCTGATTCCAGGTGTGTAAACCCATATCCCTACTATGTATGTAAAGACCCTCAAATCTATACACGCATACGTGTGTAAACCCATGTCCCCGTTTTGTTTTGAAAAAAAACCCTCAAAATAGATATAACCAAAAATTTAACGAAAACAACTCTTTTTTGTCATTTACCAATAATTTATGATAAAATTCTGATGGTCACAATCAAATTGATTAATTAAAATATCCACGATTCCAGGTGTGTAAACTCATATCCTCACTTTGTATGGAAACAAACCCAAATCTGTACACACATGTGTGTAAACCAATATCTCCGCTTTGTATAGAAACAAACTGAAATCTATACACACATAATATGTGTAAACCCATATCCCCGCTTTGTATGGAAACAAACTCATATCGTGTGTAAACCCATATCCCCGTTTTGTATTGAAAAAAAAAACTCAAATAGAAATAATCAAAATTTTAACGGAAACAACCCTGTTTTGGTCGCAATCAAATTAATTGATTAATTAAACTATCTCCGTTTCCAGCTGTAAAAACCATATCCCCGATTCCAGGTGTGTAAACCCATATCCCCACTTTGTATGGAAACTACCTCAAATTTATACACACATACGTGTGTAAACCCATATCCCCATTTTGTATTGAAAAAAACTCAAATAGATATAATCAAAATTTTAACAAAAACAACCTTTTTTTGTTATTTACTAATCATTTATGATAAGATTGTAATGGTCGCAATCAAATTGATTGATTAATTAAAATATCCACTATTCCAGGTCTGTAAACCCATATCGCCACTTTGTATGGAAACAAACCCAAATCTATAAACACATATGTGTGTAAACCCATATCCCCACTTTGTATGGAAACAAAATCATGTCGTGTGTAAACCCATATCCCCGTTTTCTATTGAAAACAACTCAAATAGAAATAATCAAAATTTTAACGAAAACAAGCCTTTTTTTTTGTTATTTACCAATCATTTATGATAAAACTCTGATGGTCGCAATCAAATTAATTGATTTATTAAAATATCCACTATTCCAGGTCTGTAAACCCATATCGCCACTTTGTATGGAAACAAACTCAAATCCATACACACATGTGTGTATAAACCCATATCACCGCTTTGCATGTAAACAAACTCATATCTATACATGTATAAACCCATATCCCCGCTTTGCATGTAAACAAAGTCATATCTATACACACATGTGTGTATAAACCCATATCCCCGCTTTGTATGGAAACAAACTCATGTCTATACACACATGTGTGTATAAACCCATATTAAGATACAAGATACAAGATACAAGATAATTTATTGTCATATATATTAAAAATATACACAAAATTTGACTTCGGACATAAATATTTCAGTGCATATAAACAAATAAATTTTAAATGCATATAAACAAAGTATACCTGAACATAAACTTCAATCTTAAACGACACTAAAGAATACATGATACAACAAATCACATTCATTCACAAATTGCAAGTTAAAAAGCTGTGCTGAAGAGGTAGAGACAAAGAGGAAAGGAAGGGAAGGGAAAGATAGAAAGGGGAGAGTACAATAAAAAGCAGCCTAGTGGTCCCACACATGCCACTGTGGTAGAGCTCCCTTCCATCCGACCAGGGAGGTGGGATTTTACCTCCCTGATCCGACACATGCCTGGACAACACACACATCTACACATACGTATACCCCTCCTTATCCCCCCACCCCCCCCCCCGAAACTACACTGTAAATATATGCCCACACTCAATCATGCGTCCAGATATACAATTCACATACACCTTCCATATACACACACATGCACCCACATCCATACATGTAGGGACACACACCCCTCATACACACACAAAAGAACAACATACATGTATACACCAACAAACATACACTCTCATACATACACACAGACACTCACGACTCTTAAACACACACAGAACTTACATGTAGACATACACCGACATACACACATCGACTTTCACATAAACTTACACTTACACGCAGAAACACAGCCCACAGACACAGACACAGACACACCCACACTCGTATACAGACCCACACTGTCCACAGTTAACCAGCATGAAGAGAGCTCTAGCACAGAGATGCCTGGGTTGCCTAGTAAAAATTATCTAATAGCGGCGATAAAACAGTATTGAGCGAACACGCAAAATTTATCAAGCATATGTGAAAAATGTGAAACCAATTGCAACTTGTCATGTATCATGTGTACACATACTGGACCATCCCTCAGTGCTGGAATTTCAAAATGTGAATACATGTATAACAACAGTTTATCAGTATAAATTGAATTGAAAACATGTAATAGGTCTGCAATTGTGACAAGGCAAGATTGGCGAACCCTCAATACCTCACCAATTTGGAACCCAGCTCACTAAAAACAATACCTTTACTATACAAATCCCATGCACTGTATACCGTTACATGTACGTGTATAACATAGCAACAATACAGAATTAAACCAGTATGCCAGAAGAACTACCCAATTAAAAAAACACTCCATCTAGCTGCTAACAAATCTTACTTTCGTAGACACTTAATAACAATAAACACCTGTCATCAAACCATAAATCCTCATAGATCTCACAGATATATTTAAAACCGGTCCCATACATGCACATGCGAACCCTGGACCCCTAAAATGAAGGGGTTCAGACTCAACATGTGACAAGTGACATAGCAGACCCCAGTTAATAAATTGGATTGAAAACCAGTAATAAGTATGCAGTTGTGATGAGTATACCAAACAAGACAAGATTGGCAAACCCTCAAATACCTCACCAATTTGGAACCCAGCTCATTAAAAACAACACCTACTATACAAATCCCATGCACTGTATACAGGTACACGTACATATACCTGTATAACATAGCATCATACAGAATTAAACCAGTTTGCCAGAAGAACTACCCAAGTAAGTTTAAAACTGATCTTTACCTGCCCATGAGAAAGCTGAACCCCCCATAGATTGTGTACCCGAGGGGCACAGATTTGACATATACTTGTAAAAAAAAGGGGGGTAGGCATACCCTGAATACTCCATCTAGTTGCTAACAAACCTTAATTTCGTAAATAATAATAATAAACACCTGTTATCAAACCCTAGATCCTCATAGATCTCACAGATATATTTAAAACCGGTCCTATACATGCACATGTGAACCCTGGACCCCTCGAATTAAGGGGCCCAGACATCACATGTGACATGTGACATAGCAGACCCCAGATGATGACCTGGACACTATGTCTAACCGCGCAGAAAAGCATTTAACAAACTGTCTGCATATATAAATTTTAAAGTAAACCACGCAGGAAAGCATTACCAAGCTTGTCAGTATCCAGATCACCAAAGTACACATCTCATGCGTGTTAAACGCAATATATGGACCATATCCAAACACATGTAACATGTAACACAGTGCAGACACATAATCTATACATGTGTCGCAAAAATGACTCATCCAGTTTACACATCTGTTAAATATGCAGGTCAGGTACTTGCTCCCCAGTGTCCAAAGTAACTGACCCATGTCTCGTGTGTATTTCATGTATATCCAGCACATGTAAAATGTTCATAAACTGCATACTGTATGCCTTCTGGTGCACACACACATATATTTGGCCCACACAATAAAACACTACCTCACCTATTGAAATTACTGTTAAACATTTTACATGCTGTTATCAGAAAAGAGTGCCTAAATCTTTCGGTCTTCAGTTTTGGGAGTCTAATTCTACCCGATCTATTAACAATTACCTCATCATGTAGTGGATGTGATTCATCTTTCATTATAATATCAAGCCTATTCAAAACAGCTGACTGTACTAAATTCTCAAGTTGCTGCAATGGCATTCCTGTTATTGATCCATACACCATTTTTCGCAACTGATCAGTCAGTTTTCGTGATTGTAGTGATAGAACGCTTATGTAATTGATGTTCCAGCAAGTTTCACTTCTTTGCTTCCGTCCTAAATATGGAAAAAAAATCAGAAGATGGCTGATGCAAAACAAATAAACACAACAAAAAAAGTAACTACCCCCTTTTTCAAAATACTATAACTTTAACAAAGAACGGTGTTGCGCACAATAATTTGCCACGGATGTTTCTGCACTAATTGACTAAATTCTGTGAGAAAATGTGGTTGATCCATCAAGTCATGCATGAGTGAGCACATATTAAAGGCAAAAAGTCACTTTTCAAAAGTCACAAGGGTCATTTTTTTTCGGGGGGGGGGTTTTGATGCAGGATTTTGACAAATTCTGTTTCTGGTGAATCATTAATCGCTATTTACGTTAATCTATTGTTTTATCCTCTCATAATGTCCTTTGGCACCATTTGCATATTTTACGCTTCGGTGAGCGCAATTTAAAAATTTCCACCCTTTCTCGATTTTGAAATTGTAAAATCCATTAAGTTTACTGCAAAAAATTTAAATCCAATTTTTTTTCAGCAAAATGTATCTTTAAGTGTTGTACGAACATAAGAGGTTGCAACCATGACATGGTTGAGTGAGTACACTTTATAAATAAAGGAAAAAATGTCATTATTTACCATAATTTTGGCATAACAGATGACTCATGTGACTTTTGAAAAGTGGCATTTTCACATTTAATGCATGCTCATTCATGCATGACCCAACGGACCAAACACATTTTCACACAGAAGTTAGTCAATGAGTGTAGGGACACTCTTGCCAAATTCTTTTGCACAAACTTGTTTTGTTCAAAAGTTATGGTATGTTGAAAAGGGGGGTAGTTACTTTTTTGTTGTGTTTAGAAAAAATGAAGGCACACAGTAGAGTTAAATCGTTTCAGTTCGTTTTATTTTCTCTCTTTGTTTGTGTTTGTTTGTGTGTTTGTCTGTGTGTGTGTGTGTGTGTGTGTGTGTGTGTGTGTGTGTGTGTGTGTGTGTACCGTATGTGATTCATTTGTTTTGGACTTAATTTGCTACCCAATACATGATATTATTATTTAGATAAAGTGTTAAAGAACCAAAATATTTGTGGGGTGTCCTCGTGCACTGACACGCTGTCTGAAAAGTTGGCGTGGATACGAGGAACTATTAGATTATATACCTAATATCAGGTTCAATGAAAATGTATGGTACGGCAGGATATCGAAAACAAATGATTGATGTATAATTCACATTTCCACGCCAACTACCACCCCATTGGCTAATTATCAAAACTACAGCGTCGTTCGGCAAGTAAAAGTCAATACGGCAATGCATAGCACATTGACATATTGCCCTTTTACTTGCCGAACGAGATCCCTGGCAAAAATACATGAGGGAATCAAGGGGGCGGGGGTTGAATGAACAGACCAACCCCCCCCCCTTAATGAATACGATGACATCACAGATTATCGCCAGTGATTGCTGTGGAAAAAAGGTTCTGTGTGCGACACGGATTGCTGTAATTAGTTAAAATTCGGTATTAAGCGCAGTGGGATCTCATTTGCAAACATCCCCACAGACCAGGAAAAGGTAACACATGCCATTATAGGCTATTGATGAAGGGCACGTCTGTGAAATCTGGAGGTCAGCAGTTACCTAGAATTTAAAAAATGCCGATGAAAAACAATAGCCGTTCAGTGTGTACTTCTATGGTAGAAATTCTTTTCTCGCGAGAAAAAAATCAAATCAAGAGTCTAACGGTCACTATAATTCCACTGAGTTTTTAGCTCCTATATTTTGCTAAAGTTTCCCAGATGTCATTTTCTTCTAAATGCCATTGTATTTACACAATGTTAATTTTTAGGCATGCAAAAGAGATGCCCTGTTTTTAAACTCCCATATGAAAACAAAACAAAAAAGTAACTTGCCTTTCAGAATCAAAAAAATATTTGTGACCTGTCACCACGATACCCTGATAAAGTCGCATATCTTATGAAGCATAAACATAGGAAAATACTTTTGTGAAAAATCTAAATATTAAAACTTTTGCAAAATGTGAAAATAACATGTTGATTTTTGAAGACACTTCACTTTCATACTTTATATCATTATTATATATTTGTCACTTTCTTTACATTTGAGTTGTACGTCTTTATCAGTGTTTCGTGTTGACAGGTCACATTTGTGCCAGGCAGTATTCATTTCAGGTCATTTTGTAACATTGGTCATTTTTCGGTCGTTGACGTATCTTTTGCCAAGGACATGAACCGCGTTTGACGTCACTCGGTGTCGTGCGAGTGACAGTGAAATCGGTATCTTGACTTGAACTTTATAAGCTCGGTCTTGGATCTTGGTTTCGGCGACGATTTTGTTTCCTCGACAGCAACTCCAAAATCAGCTATTTTGTATAGTGATTTCTTTATAAGTTTATAATTTGCCGGGTATCTCAATAATGATCATATTGTGATGCCTTATTTTTCTTGGGTTTCGTCATCGAATTGTCCAATATTTTTTAGCCACAGCGCATGTAATTGTTTTCACGTATCCTACAGAAGGCACTCCAAAATTATACGAATATACTTCAAACTCTGGAAGCATGGGAACAGATAGGCATAACCTTTAAAATCTTTGAGCCACGCCTAACACTCCGCTGTGCCACATTTATGAGAGGACGGTAGCCGCCAGAAGGTGGGCAAAAGTCCCTATAACATGACCGACCCGATTAAAATTACCCATGTCAACATAACCCCGAGGACGCTGCCACGAAGTGACAGCGCGCCGGAGAGGGATATGCATATCGGGAGTGATCGAGTTACGGTGCGCATGCGTCTAGTGATCGGTAACGTTAGTATCGTGGAGGCCGATTCAAGCCCGGATTCAAGTACATGCGAGGAAACGTGCAATTTTCCAAGTTTTTATACTCAGATCTAAATTTAATTCGTCCGACCAAAAGTTTAAGTACCTTTTCTATAAGCAGACTTATTTTGGTGAGTATTGCTCCTTTTTGTGGGGGTCTGGAGTCATCCCATGTCAGGAAGTTCACCTCATTTCGACAAATTGGTTTTGAAGCTATGCGACCCGAACGCTTCGGGTCGGTGCGGCTAATGTCAACGATGCAGCATGACACATGAAACACGGGCAATTACAAACATCTACATAACAAAACAAAAGAGGACAGTGATGGATAATTTGACTTATACTACAATTATAAGATTAAAGAAAATAGATCACGGTTGATACACTACGGTCAAAGTTTGGAAAATAAAATAATATTTATTTATGAGTAACTGATTGTGTTTAAGACTCTGTCTATGATTTGCACACCCCTAAATGAACTTTTCAGCCAAATAACTGAAATAATTTATAATGTAAAGATTCACATGATAACAATCAAACAGAATGTAACGTTGCGACGCGACGCTTGCTAGATTCGAATGCTACACAGTTGTTAAACTCATAGTCTCACTCCAAGACCTTATTCGCGTATCATCTAGTCAAAGCTGAATACCTGCTGATCAAAGCATTATACAAGGCCAAAAAAAAAATCACACCACTGCAGTTGGACGCATGTAAAACAATCCATGCTACAGGTGAAAGCTACATCCTGTGTCTGAAAGCTAGACTAGGTTTAAAAATACCTTCAGCAACGGTCCAATTTGAAATGATCCATCGTTAATATTTCAAAATCTTTTCAAAGTATGAACCCCAAATTTTGAACACTGCATTTTGTGGACTTAATAATATTTAATTGGATCATGTGAACAAAGACTGTTTAATGTGCAAATAAAAAACAGCCTTCAATTTTGAATGAATTCAAACATTTTAGAATGACAGAATTCATGCGGTATTCTTATTCCAAATTACAGGACCTCGATATAAAATTAATGTATATAAAAACATTGCTCATTGTCTGGGCATATGAAACTTCGCAGCATTTGTAGTGGCGTACGAATGAATAATTGTCATTTAAAGTGATAGGCTAACATTGTGGAGCTTCAATTTAAACAATTGTCAAACTTTGATATCTGAGCTACATAGTAGTGTTCAAATGAACAAATAAACACCCTAAAATACAAAAGTTTGGAAAGTTACACTGCCAATGGCAAGTTATACGTGAATAAACAATAAAACTCGGGGTGAGTTTTATTAACCTAGGTGTACACACAGTAAGTCTATGGGAAGAAATGGGCAAGTGAGTCTGGTCAACTTACGATTTTCACTTTTTTAAAGCACTAAATAATCATTTTGAAATACAATTTTTTTCAGGGCTTCATTTTTAGACCTCATCAAAGACACTGGTAGCATGGGGAATCATGCGGTTCAGATTTTTTGAACTGTGGTAAATGTTAGCCAATACCTTTAATGTTAACACTCATGCTCATAATTATGGAATACATTAGAAGTTGCCATCTTTTCGTGAACGGTACGTCTGGGATTAATATTTGTTCACCCCAGGTGAAACAATTATAATCTAAGTATTTCAGGAATTTTCAGCATTTTGTAGCGTCCGACTCGACACTAAAACCTGTGTTTATAAATGGCAGTATTGTTTTTGTTGTTGTTGAGTCACGTGGTGGTTACGCGCGTTATTAGACTTGTACAGACACTATTCTGATGCTTTCTTTAGTGTTATATCTCACATTACTAGAATCTTGATATCAGGATTGCGCCAAGATTGATCATGTGTATACAAGCGTAGTTTTCCATCAGATCACTCGAGAAGAAAAGTTCGTATACACCTCGAATAGATGTTCAATGTAAAGTCCGATGTGAGTAACGCACTTTTATTTCGCGCGTTACTCAATTGTTGATAATTGACGCTGTAGGACTGTGGGTGCTACTGAAGAGATCAGCGAAACAAAAGTACTAACACCATCTCAGGCAACATGCATGTATACGCTAACGCGCACGCGCGCGCTCGAACGTCGACGCCCTGGTGATGCGCACCCAGGGTGCTTGCGTCGGCGCGACTATCCTATATTCGGCGCATATGTTTTTTTTTTTTTGTAGAGAAATATCAATCCTTTTTGTTTCTATAGTTAAATAGTTTCCGATGTGGAATATAAAGCAAATAATCAACTTTTGGTTTCAGGCAATGAGACAAACTATCACCTTTACCAACGTTGATTATTTGCTTAATAAACGACATTCGATAAAAAAAAATATCAGTTTTCTGTGTAGTTTTTTTAATTACTTTAATTAAATCCTTCTTCATGATTTTTTTGTGGATTTTTCAAAAAATAAATATATAATTGTTATTGCGCTCAAACGTATTTTAGTTTTGACTTTAGTCATCTCATGATATCCAAAAATCGCTTCACATACTGCGTTTTTGTGAAATAAACACTTGTCTTGAAAATTTTGGACGATATAGGAGAAAGAAATTAAGTATCAACAAAATATTCCATAATTATGAGCAGGAGTGTAATACCGTGAGTTACTGTTAGGGTTATCATGTCAACGCCTGCAACTATTTCTTTTTCTCATCCAATGCTTAATTATGAAAATTACTTATTTAATTTATTCGACTTTCTGTTATAATTACCTTTATATTGAACACGTTGTGTTTGTTTTTTCTTCAATCAAATTTAAAACTTGGGACGGCCCGCACGCGTGTCGCGTGCGGGCCTCGTCGATACTAATTTCCGTCTCGTGTACTGTGTGAAGTAAAATTTTGGTAAACTGATTCGGCACTGATTTCCCGTAAATTACCACACTCACCACTCTGAAATTAGTTCACTCACACCCAAAAATGTACTCTACCTCAGTTCGATAACCGTTGGTACAATATAAGCGTCTTCCAAAAGGGGAGAGATTTTTCTGCGACGTCTCGTGGTTATTAGCAACACAATCGCCATGTTTTTTCCGAAGATATGAGTGTAATGCGCATGCCCACACTGCGTTGGCTGGCTGCAGTATAACAGGCCGCTAGTCACTGCACCGCCGCGCCGGTCGGCGACAGGATGTAGGATCGGACATCTCTAGCTCTCGTCGTGCGGCGCACGCGCGGTGTATAGCGGCCTTCAGTATAGGCTAGAGACTGGGCAGAGACGAAACGCAGATAAAATGTCGCGGTTTGGAGATGCGGGGTAGTATTTAGGTAAGTTTTGGATTTCCATTTTTTGACTATATTAAGAGGTATGTACATTACAAATTTACCTGTTTTAATGTCAGAATGGGCAAAAAAGTTAGTGATTGAAACGGTTCCATGACATATGCTCCGGCGACAAATGCTCGGACGACAATTGCTCCGAAAAATGCGACAAATGCTCCGCGACATTTGCTCCGCGACAAATGCTCCAACGACATTTGCTCCGTCGACAAATGCTCCGGCGACATTTGCTCCGACGACAAATGCTCTGGAGACATTTGCTCTGGCGACATTTGCTCCGGCGATATTTGCTCTGGCGACAAATGCTCCGGCGATATTTGCTCCGGCGACAATTGCTCCGAAGGTGCGACAAATGCTCCGGCGACAAATGTTCCGGCGACAAATGCTCCGGCGACGTTTGCTCCGGCGACATTTGCTCCGGCGACATTTGCTCCGGCGACAATAAATCCTAAGGTGCAAAAAATGTTCCGGCGACATTTGCTCCGGCGACATTTGCTCCGGCGACAATTGCTCTGGCGATATTTGCTCCGGCGACAATAAATCGTAAGGTACAACAAATGTTCCGGCGACAATTGCTCCGGCGACATTTGTTCCGGCGACATTTGCTCCGACGACATTTGCTCCGACGAGAATTGCTCCAAAGGTGCCACAATTGCTCCTACGACATTTGCTCCAAAGTTATGACATTTGATATACGACGACATATGCTCCGGCGACAATAGCTCCGGCGACCTTTGCTTCCACATATATATGACATAGAACTTTTTTATTTTAGCAGAGCCAAGTGTACATTAAAATTTTGAGAATAACCTTGGAATTTAGATTTATAATTTACCTTAGAATTTACAATCTACTTTTATTTAAATTAGAATGACAGTGTATGGGGGAAAACACGCATTGTAAATTGGGTTACTCGATAGATTTTCGCTTTTTCAAAGCACTTGATGAAAGTTTCGTGTCCCAATTTTTTCTGGGCTTCATTTTGAGAACTTAT
>JZLH01S0023026.1:8091-18157 GCA_001188425.1 Eucidaris tribuloides | reverse complement strand
ACGCATCAATTCACAACGAAAAGATGAAACAAAATGCATTACAATATTTGACTTTAACAAATATTTATTTATATGGGGGTATTCCCCTTTTTCTTCAAAAAAAAATTACAAAACAAACTTTCACAATCTTTCACAATGATCGTACAATTAAATATTAACTTTACAATGCTAAAGGATTACTGCTAGTCCGAATGAATCCGCCGGCTCGGGGCACGGCCTTGATGTCCACAGTAGTAATCCGGATTCCACTATTCCAAATTATGATCACGATTATTTGATCCGATGTTGTATGGCTGCAATAGCAGATTTTCGGCAATCAGTCAAAAACAGATGATCCAGATGATCCAATTAGTAGAATCCCCTAATGGTATAAGTTATGACATTCCAATGCGGAGTGTTAGCAGGTATTCCAATTGAAATCGGTTCGTTGAGCATTTACTTCAACAATCAGTCCAATTGCAGCCCGATGATGTAGTTAATTCCAAAATTATCCACAGGCTATCTTCAGGTAATAAACAGGTAGCGTCCGCACACAAAAAACTCTCTATAACTCCACAGGTTGTTATCGAGCCAACGGTCACAATAACTCTAAATGCCACGGTTACTATAAACACATGTGACGTTGAGCTAGATGGACAGAACTCTGAACTCATGTTTCCAAAAACAACTGATATTTATATCAAAACCCTCTTAGTCTAGAATCATTATTCATTCTTTGTAAATTATGACAAATAACAAACACACAATGACCTGTTCTAGAATTCTACTATATCTAGACTATCTCCATTCATAAACATTGGCCTAAAAAGGTCACTTGAACTCACACTAATAGGCTCGCAGGAAATGCCTCCTTTATTATGTAATTTAGCTGACACCTGGGGAGTTACATTTTTTCTATGTAAATACATTTGGCCAGAACATTTCCACAACTGTCTAGGCAGTAAAAATTATTTCAATGTTGATTTTCACCAGCACATAAAACTGCCATCGTATTAGTGGCTAAGAGTGCATCAGTACTAATAGCATGTAATAGATAATCACAAATTTTTTAACACTTTCCCCCATGGAAAAAGGAAATTTTGCCGCAAGGCAAATTTCTCTTTTACATTTTGAACACATTGAAAAACTTCAATTAATTGACATAGCATATACTTACCAAAATATTTTTGCTTATAACAACTCATAATTTAACACATGACAATTGGTCTTTTTTTGTTGCCAAAAATAATCACAATTTTATTTTACCATTCCAAAGAAACTTGTTCAATCAGAATCGTATACAATATTTATCAAAACTGGCTTAAAAAATATTTGTATACATAACCAATTATTATTATTTTTTTCATGACTTTTGACTTTTATTGAATCATTTTGATGATTTTTTTTTTTCTAATTAATGAACATAACTGTTGATACCATATCAATCAGCCAAGGACTTAGTTGCACTTGATTTTTTCACATAAAAATAAATATTACAAAATCTTTTGCCATTAATCCAAAATTTTGTCACCATAATGATTCAATAAACATATTTTACACATCGATCACAGCATTTTGTGACAAAACTTATTATCATTATTAACTTACACTCTAGACAATGCCATCAGCTATGATATAATATTTTCCCTCGACACATGCTACAATTTTGAGTGCATAGGGCTGGATCAGCAAACTCCACCTGAATATTCTACTGTTTCTTGGTTTTGAACCGATCCAGGAAGACAAGGGCGATTGTTGGTCTGTGTTACAGTACTATTCCCTTTACTGTTGGTTCAGATACACTCATAACATGCTGTAAGGGCAAGGATCAGACTGTGAGTTGCCTCCTTCTCAATTGTTGAGTACTTTTTCTGGACTTGTTTAGCTTCTTGGAGAAATAGCTCACTGGCCTTTTCGTTCGCCCCCATATTCATCTCTGGGCAAAAACTGCCGCTACTCCAACATACTGGCTGATCAATAGCCACCTAAGGGCTTGGAGGAAATTGGGTGCAGCACACCGGCTCATTTGCCCAAGATGGATTTCAACTTCCACGCAAAGCGTTTTGGCACATCGTATCTGCCAGACGTACTTTGACTTTGCCTTTCAGCAAGTTTGTGAGTGGGCTCGCTACAGTTACCTGAAAGTCGGCACGAATTTTCTGTAGAACCCAGCCATTACCCAGAAATCTGAGCAACTCTTCTCTTTCTTTGGGCGGATGGGGAAGCCCTCAGTATAGCTTCAACCTTGGCTTTACTCTTGAGCAGTTACTTTGCCTTGACCGATACGAGTAGACCTAGATATGATGACCCTCGCTTTGCAAATTCACTTTTTGCAGATTATCACAAGATTAGCTTTTTGGAGTCTGTTCAAACATAGTCTGAGGTGTTGGAGTGATCACTCCAAACTATCGAGAACACAAGTATGTATTCAATGTACACAAGCAAGTGTCAAGCCCGGCAATCACCTGATTGGTTCAAATCTCTTGAAAGCTGGCCTGGCCCAGCAATTTTTCTACCAAAGGGCATGACCTTACATCTGAAATAGGACCATCTGGGGTCGCAAGGCCAGATATTTCTTTTCGCACGGTCGTCATTGGCACTTGCAGTAGCCTTTGAAGCAAGTCTATCTTACTGACGAAGGCCAGGAGTTACCAAACCCTATCATACAATCCTCCAATCTGGGAATGGGGAATGACATCCGTCTTACTCACAGATTTACCTTCCGGTAATCGATAAAAATCTCTGTGACCCGTCTGGTTTTGGGCACCATAACGATAGGGCGAAACTCCAACTTACTCTGACTTGGTTCTACTTCATGTCATTTTTCTAACAGTTGAACTGAACCTTCCTCTCCTACCTTCGCCAATTTATCGCGGGTTTAACCGATATGGGTGCTTGTTTGATTGGGTAGCATCTCCAACGATCAACATCATGCACAGCCAGTTGGGGTGCAACCTACTTTGTCTTTTACAAACGTCCCCAAATTCATGCAACAAATCCAGTTACATCTTTTCTTTGATCTTCAGGGAGGTAACTTCAACACTTCATGTGTTTTCCCTAACACTCTGCTGTTAGACAACCTGACACTAGGTGGCTCACTCATTTTCACATCCGATTCAGACATGTCAACATCTGATTCTACGGTCAACTTTCCTCCTCAGTCGTTTACCACCTTAACACACCATCTGGCTGGCTAGCCTCTCGTCAAAGTATTCTTTTGAGCATGTTTTACATGACACAACTCATTTGTTCTTTTCCTGCCTATCCGGAGTACTATCACATACGTGACATCATTTCAGCTTTCTTTTGACACAGTACGGCCCACTGAACTTGGCCTTAACGGCTCACCCTGCAATGGTAGCAACACGAGTACTTTCACCAGGCTTTGAATGCGTCCTTTAGCATTTTTTTGTTGCTGTCATTTTCATTGCTTTCTTGCGGACGTTTTTCAAAGTCCCCTAGCTACCTCACAAGCCCTTAAAACAGCCTTTCACGGAACTTGACACGTAGTCAAGGAGATTACATCATCATTCCTGGCGACATGAACATCTTCTTTTATGAGCTTAGAGCCGGCCCCTAACCCTCGTGACCGTACAACCAACTCGAACGCGACTAAATCCCGTTGACGTCATTTCGGTGAGTCTCCCTAGATAGCAAATCAACAGAATGGGATGCCCTTATCCCAGTCCTCAGGGTACTCCTCACAATACGCCCTAATCATGGTTCTTTAGGGTCTGATGTAGCGTTCTAACGCACCTTGAGATTGTAGGGGATGATAAGCTGCACGACTTCCAGTCGCTTTGATACCCAAACGATACATCACTCTCTTGAATCAATTCGACATGAAATTTGGACCCCTGTTCGACTGAACTTCCTTGGGCAAACCGTACCTAGTGAAAAACATGCACTAGCGCTCTACTACAGTCTTAGCTGTAATATTCCTTGAGTGGACATCGCCTTCTGCGGGAAACGGTAGACATTATCCATTGCATTGCTCAAGAGGAACTTATGACCTGACCTAGTTCTAGGCCAAAGGGACATCACCAGAACCGATTGAACAGGTTATCAAAGCATCATAAGTTGGATACCGCCGAATCAACTGTAATATGTCGGTCAGTTCCCAAACAAGGCATGCGAGTAAATGTGCGTGCGATTTTGATGACGGCAATGCTAGTCATACAAGCCACCATGGTACAGTAGTGTGCACAGTTTTACAAAACTCCCAGCCAATACGTGCGGAGTCACTCGACTCTGCTAAGTCCCTATCTTTCGAGCTCTTAATAAATAACCTGTATGACTTATTCTTGCTTCTCGAAGACTGAGACTTCATTGAGCAGTCTTCTACTCATGATTTGTCATTTTCTCGAATCTGCTATATGCTCCCAAAGAAGATTCGTACAGCAGCTGTATGTGCACAATTTCTTCATGAATCAGGATATTGCGATAACTTTTATGTGCAAATTCCGCACACCTTCATAGCTGGCCTAAGCTACTAAGCGCGTGACTTTGTGTCTCCACTTCCTCTCAAAATATGTCAATCTTTGAATAATAGCACTCAGGGACGTCAACAGCCTCAGCCTCAGACACGCCGCTCTGAGACAAGCCCTTCAATTCAATGTCTGCCTAGCTGTGCTCTGAACAAGAAAGACTTACTAAACAGCCTCACACTCTCTAGCCTTTGGAGGCTAAACAGCACCCCTTCATTTCAAATCTTTTGAAAAATGTCTCTGGGGCCACACAAACACCCAGGAATTATCTCTCTTTTAACAACCAGCTAGTGAATCCCCTACCTCTGTAGGATCATTTCTACTGTGAAGTACACAAATGGACCCGTGACGTTTGACCTGTTACTACAAAATTTGAATGAATCACTTACTTTCTTTATCTGGGTTGAAATACAGGGTCTTGTCATCAGTTCCTAAGTCATTGTGTGATACTACTTGCACTGTTTGCATTGACCCGTAGTTGTCGTTTATACCAACTGTACACTCGTTTTCACTGCTTGGGCTTGGACAAGGCCTCCATCCAGAATTGCTAATAACATGAAATGAAATACAGACCATAATACTTGAACACTAAACACTGAAGGCATCTCAAAATGTTGTTCAATTACTATAGAAATAATGACGAAAATGCATACATACCATTGAGTATCTGAATATAAGAATGACCGAAGTCCATTTTGGACATTGGTCTTTATTGTCCTACATAAAACCAAAGATGACAACCCAAATTATCCAAATTTCGATTACGTAATTTGTAGATATCTAGTACTTATACACTTCTGCTTTGGTTAATTAAAAATGTCATCTTTGGTTTCGTATGGGACAATAAAGACAAATTTCCAAAATGGACTTGGGTCGTTTTTATAGTCATACGTTCAATTATTAAGAACAAGAGGGTTATAGATTCAGACTAGAAGCGTGTATGTGAAAATGGTAGTAATACCCTGTAAACGTGTGACTTTTTGACCCCCAAATTTAATCTGTCCATCTGTGCATGATAACACATACTTCTGCCAATATTCCTTCATTTCTTTTTTAAGATATAGTTCCCTGAATCAACAGCTCCAAAACTTAAACATGGATTAGATGCAATCTTAGACCAAACAAAGGATCATTTCAACTTACGAAAAACGATATTGAAATGTGTGAGTTGTAGGTATATGCGTGTTAACTGGAGTCCATCTACAGTGGTAGGAGACAATGTTGTGACTAGCACAGGTGAAAGTCGATACCGGACTTGGTTCATCTGTTGGAAGAGAAGATACTAAATCATATCACACAAATTTCATGCTATCACCACAGCTAGGTATTAGATCCATCTAATAATGTTCTTTGTAAATTACTTTACAATATAAATACAATAACAATAATTATTTTTATAGCGCTATACACATATTTGTTTCATAGCACTTAAACAAATCATAACAGTTCAATACAATAATACAAACCAATCAAAAGATTTCAATAGAAAATCTATACAATTACAAACACAAAAACCGATAACACTGAATATAGGAAAATGATAAGCTTCATTATTGTTTATTGAACAAGTGAGTCTATAATGATTGTTGAAAATATCAATAGAAGGCGATGAAGAAATGTGAAGGGGCCAGTCATTCCATAGTCTGGGGGGCAAGTGTGATGAATGCATGTGGTTGAGTGTAGTAGCATCCATCCTGATTGTTTGATAGTGAACCTTACCCGGTTGAAATTCAAAACACCATCACATCTCAAGAGTATATCAAATTGCAAATTGATACACATTTGACACACTCTTGATACACTTTTGATACACTTCTGATACTTGTATCAAAAAGTGTATCAACAAGGCATTCCAGCTTTTCATCATTTTGTTAGAATATACTTTTGATAGTCTCAAAAGGGTATCGCTAATACATTATAATTCTTGTTTCATAAGATTTACTTTTGAATGCATGCTAAATAAGTTATAAAATTTCAGCCAAGTTTATTAAAAACCTTCACTTGCCAATGTAAAGTGGATAATTAAGACCTCATATTCACTTAATAAGATGCAGGTTGGCCTACAGGTACATCCATATAAACTCCCATAAGTGGATTTATTTAGTATTTTACACTTTAACTACTTTTCCTCCTTATCTCCAAACTGTAATGTCTTATTATTATTATTATTATTTTTTTGGGGGGGGGATTTCCTGATACCAATGCCCCTTACTTGATGAAGTTGAAAAATGTCATACAGGTAGAACAACTCTTTGACTGTAGCCTTTTCTTAAAAATTATTTGATTAACCTCTTTCACAACAACTTTCCCCATTTTTATACTTGAAGGTTGACTATCACATCAAGGTAAAAAGGTACAGGTGTGGGGTTTATCGCCTTAATAATCACTGAATAAATGCTCACACAATGTCACACATGCTCACATAAAAGGACCATCTTACAAATGATTAAAAAAGTAATCTTTCATTTTCTTTTTTACAACAAAGTCAAGGGACACATTAAGTTCACTCTCCACCCCATTTACATATTATTCTGAACTCCCTCCTCCCCCCCCCCCCCAACAGAAAGTTGACTTACATCCAATTCTGACAACGCTTCCCACAAACTCAGCAATATTGTTGTCATCTTGCAAAGCACAGTAGTATGTAGCAGCATCGTCCAGCGACACATTACGGAATGTAATTTGTGATGTCTGTGAAATGAGACATAATGAGTGCAAACAAATAATAGTAATAATATTAATAATATCAATAATAATGATAATAATCATGATAATAATAATAATGATAATGAATATTAATTATGATAATGATGATGATGATAATAATAATAATAATATTAATAATAATAATAATAACAATAATAATAGCAATAATAATAATAATATTAACAACAATAAATAATGATAACACAAAAACACATATTTGTATTTGCACAAACATTAATGATTCTTAAGGCACTCACATTAAAGTTAAAATATTTGTTTTGTTTTGATTTAAAATAGTTCCTTCATTAGATGTATCTTCAATCTATTCTTACAACGAGCAGTTTCAGACATTTGAATTGAATTGAGAAATCCATGATTTTTGAGACCGGGAGCTGTGAAACATGATGTGTAACATATTGATTGACAAATAATTGTCCGGAATAATGGTAAAATCATCAAAGCTACAGTATCGTCCTACTGTAGTTCCCCTCCTTTCCTCTACCTCTTTTTTATATTTTGGGTCTACCCATATAGATGATGCTCACAAGTTCTTCATGGTGTTGAAAGGGTAATATGTAATAATTAAATCATTTATACTCCTACATGTTAGTCTGTTCCCCACCCCCCCCCAAAAAAAAAATTGATTTGAGTGAACAAAAACCACAGCCAGTGCTTCTTGTGTCATAATTGAAGAGATCCCAACCTCTTATGAATAAAGAAAAAGTATCTGTAGTCTGAAAAAAATATTTTGGCTTGAAAGAGGGTATTTTTTAGTGTGCACAAAGTGATCCCACAGGAAAAAAAAGGACATTGAGGCATTTTACTCAAAATGAAAAGTATTTGCAACTGAAAAGAATTACTAAATTCTACAAAAAACTATAAATTGGCATCACTGTATAACTGCCATAGGAAATTGATTGATTCCCCGACAAGCTGAAGCAGTGTGGATTCATGCTTTAGCAACATTAAAGTCCAACCTGACAACTAAAAATATGATATTTCTAACATTCATCCCATACTTTAGACCCCAACGTTTGACTTTGTAAAGATGAACTTCCTCCGTGAGTAAATACTGGTAAGAGAGTACAGCTCACCCCAAACAGTAAATATATTGTAAATGTATAAATAACAAACAGTTTTGAATATTTAAGTCAATGACAAATTATGGACTAATATTTGACAAGGGAAAATGAAAGGTTTGCCGCGAGAATTATGTCCTTGGATATTTTTTTATCAACCCACTGAACAAAGAAAGGTACATGTATTTGAATTTCTATATTGAGAGGAACTGCAAGAGGAAACTGCTACCTGAAAGAAAACAAACCCTAACACAGCTGAACAAAAATTAATATTGAAAAAAAAATAAATGGAGAGTGGGAAGGTGGGAAACATATCCACGTATCATCTATTTGCCCCTTTCATCTGTTTCCTTCAGAAGATAACAAAATGATAGAGCCCTAGTTGATATGTCAACTTTTCATATCAACCCTTAATGTATCAATGCAATTTCAATCACAAGTGGTACTGGTACCCTTTCAACAATTATTAAAAGAATAAAAAATAGAACACTAATATTATCTGTACACTTTTGTATCGCAGATGAATAGCCATCAAAACATTACGTATAAAACTGGTATATTTACATTTTATTACCCCCCCCCCTAAAAAAAATGAAATTTTCTTATCATCTGTGACATGTACAGTTTTTTGTATATTTACGGACATATACGGACACATATTAAGAATGTAAAAAAAAACTTAACAATATTTTGCATAACTTCAGATATGTACCTTATACTTATACATGTAGAAGATAATACAATTATACATGTGTTATTATTATTATTATTATTATTATTATTATTGCTTTGTCATCATTTCTTAAAGATTGTGTCATTGATTTGCACATCAAAAAACACCTTAATGAATGAAATCAGCTGAAATCATATACAATGTGAAGATTAATATAAATAAACACCTCTCATAGAGACTTGGGGTAAAATATTGAGTTTTGGTGAAAATCTGGACGGTTAAACTTCATCCTTTTTCAAATGACTCTGAAGTCTTTTCAAAAAAAAAATCTGTGACATCAACATGCACGGGCCATTCCAAAATTGTCCGATCAGCCGTTAGCCGAAGGTCGCGCGGAGGTTAGCCGTTTAACCAATCAGTGCGCTCCGCTGGTCTTGTGATGGTACACATAACCGTGATTCGCAATTTGAGCAAAATTTAAACTCAAGGAAAGAACAACATTCTGGTAACATGCCGTTATTAGTTTGTCTCATAAAACAACAAATTCATGACATATGGATCTCAAACTTTCAACACACCATTTGTAAGTACTAAATTACCGTTTGGTATTGATAATGAAGGGAAGTAATGGACTTGCACATCCCTGACAAAATCTTTAAAAGTCTTTCAACATAAACCTTTTCTCAACCACGTATGTGTAAAAAGCCACAACTGTTTGAAATTGATCCTGTACTTAAAAAAATGCTCAATTGTTTAAAACTGCATGACAAGTTACGAGCTAAGTTTATATTACCTGTGCATTTACAGTGTGGTATTCAGTAGACGGAATGACATTGGAATGCTTGTACCAGATGATGTCCGAAGAGGTATGTGAGTCACTCTGATTGGTCAGCATGCAAGTGATTGACAGGTCTGAACCAACTCTGAGGGTGGGGTCAAGAGGGTTGATGTACGCTGATGAGAGACATACAAAAAAGAAGAGAAGTACATATTAACAAAATATGAAATTGACAAATCATAAAAAAGTTGAAAAGTTGATACTTCATGGCCAAACAGTGACGTGAAAAGCAAAAATAAAAAAAAATAAATAGATAAATTAAAACTTTCAGTAAGAAACTTGATTCACAGTCAAACAGTGAAGT
>JZLH01S0023024.1:8843-27275 GCA_001188425.1 Eucidaris tribuloides | reverse complement strand
CAATTTTAAAGAACATGTCAAACTTTGAAATCTAAGCTACATAGTATAGTGCTGCCTTGAATGGACAAATAAACACCCTTAAAATGCAAAACTTTGGAAAATTATGCTCCACTGGCAAAATATGTGTGGAAAAAACATCACACATGAATTGTACATTATGGCATAAACTCTAATATTGTAACACTAGCAGTCTTTTCATGCGCTTTCGTAATTTATAAATTGTCAAACGACGAACCTTTAAAGGTTCGCCAATCACGAAATTCGCTAACTAAAAGATGACAATTCATATAATAAAAAAAATATGACTACAATATAGTCATAAATTAAGTTCGATATTCCTATAGTTAAGAAAGAAAGTCTCAATTTTTTAAGAAGAATACTGTTTAGGTTTTCGGGAGTCTTAGCGAAATCTTTGCTAAGCATTGCTAATTATTTTCTCTGCAATCATATCATCAGAAAATAATACAATAACAACATAGCACAGCGGTGCCTTAAAACGGCATCAATGATCATGAAAGAATATAATAGCTAATATAAACACAAGGAAAAATTTAAACTTCCATTTTTAAAATACAGTAACTTCTTAACGAAATGAGTTTCAGCAAAATATATGATGGGATGTTTTGAAAAGTGTATTTTTTAATATGTGCTCACTCGTGCAAAACACTTGACGGATCAGTCACATTTTCACACAGAAGTTAGTCCAATTGAGTGCAGAAACATACTGCTCTAAATTATTTTGCTCAAAACTTTTTCGTTAAAAAGTCATTGTATTTGCAAAAACTAAGGAGTTTCTTTTTGTGTTTAGTTTACATTGATGTTGTGTGAAATATTGAATGGCATCAGAGCGGAGGAGTTGGGCGGTCACTATATAAAAAATAAGTTTGAGAACGTGACAGCCCACTTAAAGGTATTGGTTAACATTTACCACAGATTAAAAAAAGTCTGAGCTACATGCATTCCCCATTGCTACATTGTCTTTGATAAGGTCTGAAAATGACGCCTGAAAAAAATTGTATTTCAAAATGATTATTTAGTGCTTCAAAAAAGTGAAAATCGTAAGTTGATCGGATTCACCTGCCCATTTTCTCCCATAGACATTACTGTGTGTACACCTAGGCTATTAAAACTCGCCCCGAGTTTTAATTGTTTATTTATGCATAACCTTGCCATTGGCAGTGTAACTTTCCAAACTTTTGTATTCTAGGTGTGTTATTTGTCCATATGAATACTACTATGTAGTTCAGATATCAAAATTTGACAATTTTTTAAATTGAAGTTCCACATGTTAGCCTATCACTTTAAATAGAGCAGAATATAGGTCAAAATGAAAAAATATATAATAAATTTAATTGTTTGATTTAAATATAGATTGAGATGGTTGTGGGTGTGCGTAGTCAGATAGTATAGTGAATTGAAATCAAGGTGACAACAAGAGTAAAATGGCAATAGAAGATGACGACGAGCAAAATGATGATGAAATCAAATGTAACACTCATTGACTTCAATCGATTTGATAAATTATTCGATATTATCAGAACAAAAATAACAAAATTGATCGAGATTAGATTTTATAACATTTAATGTGCAATTAACCTTTACTGACTTTTCATGCCTAGTGAACCCACCTTTAATTACACCTAATGAAAAAGACGAAGTCATCTAATACAGAACAATAAGATCAAACAAACAGTGAAAGTTTTGAGCAAATTCTGCTGAGCCGTTCAAAGAGTCATTAATGTTCAAATTTATTCAATCTTTTTAATGGAGGATTCTTAAATTGGCAACTGTGCATTTTTGTAATGGTAGGGTGGGAAAGCTCCAATAGTTTTTTACACAAATTTCCCTTCATGTTCATTTTTCTCGAGATATCGTTTGAGAAGGTGGCATACTACTTTCAGAAAAGCTCACAGAATCTGTTTGCTTTTATTGTTATGTACCCTCCCTTGCCAGAAGTATTGCATATATACGTTATAAGCATGCATTGTGAGTTGAAGAGGGCCTTTCTTTAATGATTTCTCATTAAGTTATCAACGGAAATCACAAATTACTTGAAACTGAAGTCAATGAATATTCTTTCTCCTTTCTTCTCCAAGGCAGAGAGATTATCCAGTGCAGGCGCACTAACTGCAGAGAGGCGTATCCTTACCACTGTCTTATGAAGATTAGGAGGCGCTTTCTTTAGCTGCGGCAGGTCCTTCTTTCTGAGGCATTTGTTTGCTTGAAGTCTTTCCAAGCCATCAAACCGTTTTCACGGGAAATATGAACCAAATTACGATGCTAGGTGAATTAAACATCTCATTCATATATAGAGAGATAAAATTGTTAAATTGTTGTGTTCCATGTGCACCTGGCATGGATAATCTCACCACCTAATAGGCAGAAGACAGGAGAAAAGAATAGTCATTGACTTCCATTTCAAGTCATTTCTTGAATGCCAATAATAACTTCACTAGGACATAATTATAGAAGGACCCTTCAACTCAAAATGCATGCGTAATAGCGTATATTTTGGCAATGAGGGTACAACACACAAACAGGATATTGGAAACAGTGAGAAAAAAGAGAAATTTGTGTGCAAAGTCAATGATGAGTCCTCCACAATCTTATCACAAAGAGGTGGCGGCAGAGTTGCCATATCAAGGCTTAATAAACTTTAAACATTCACAACTCTTGAACGTGTTCAGCTAAATTTGCCCAAACTTTCACTCTTTTTCTTTTTTTCTTATTGTTCTGTAAATATTGAAAGCACATGATGCTGCATTTTCTCAATTTCAATTTATTGTTTCTGCAATTTTTTTCGGCAATTATACATATCAACATAAATCAAATTGTCAAGATATACAGAAATGATAATATTCAATATCCAAAACTATTTACAAGTGATATATATACACATGAATTACTTTACTATATACAGTGAACAGTAATTGGATTATTCACATTGTGATCTTTGTGAATAATGTGATACTTTTCTCAAAGGAATGGTTGCAAGTATTGGCACAATAATTTAACACTTGATGCTGTGACAGACTCTTGAAGTTTAAAATTAATCTTGGTGCAGAACGGGGACGGGGGGGGCGTTTCCATGGAAGTGTCAAACCAATTTCTTGATGGACTTGAGTTATGTTTCTTTAACTAAAGATATTTCATTCTTTATTAGTGTCAGAATGCGTGTCAGTAGAAGTAAAAGAGTTATAAAGTAATGCTCGGTTTCATACACCTGTAAGTTTAACACCAAAGGTCGGGTGTGAGTTAAATTGTCCTCTAGGCCATTAAAATGTTAATTGGTGCATGTAGGAATTTAACAGCACCGTATATGTGTCATACCCTTAATTGGTTTAAATTCAACACTTTCGTTTATGAAAATGCACCGTCATGTGTATCGTCACGTTTACAGCGACAATTATTGCCTTGATTTAAATAAAAGCGTGTTGTCTTTATTTTATTGTTTAGTTAGGCTTGCACTTAGCGCCTTGTTTATTTTATTCACGTGAAGTTCAAACCTCTCACTCCGCTTTTTCACGAATTGCAGCTATTTCGAAAGTTGTTTTTTTCGACGATGATATGGGTTCGAAGTCCAACTAAAACTTTTCGATTATGTCACTGAGGTCCAGTGCCCTTTTCAAGGTGAGTCAAACTTTAGTTATTAGGAAACCATTTCAAACGTGTTGAAAACAGAATGTATACGTATCTATACCATACGCGCTACGCATGGGGAATTTGGAGTGTTCAAACACCTCACTTTTGCAAAAGGGGGTGTTAACACCCCAAACACCCCCCCCTTCCCGGGAAAATACGTCCATTTTTTGTCAAAGGGGGTGTCTTAAATCTCTCTAACACATGAAATTAATGGTAAAATGGTGAAAATTAAGCTCGTGCACTATTTTTTAATGAGAATTCTGCCCCCCCGACTTTTCGGGATTTGGAATGAAACAATTTTCGTCACTACCACCCCCCCCCTCCCCACCCCTCCGCTGAACGAGTTTTCGGCGGCTGGGGCTGTCCTGGAAAAAAAATGGACCTAGAATTTGGCCGCGGATGAACACCCCCACCTTGGAAAAATTCTGCGTACGCCTATTATCCTACTTTGAATTGAGAAGTTAACTTTACAAGTTCCAGCTGAGTTTAAGTTTCCTTTTCATAAACGTAGTTTAGTAACTAATTAAGAAGAATTGTACCGAAAATCTTATTAAAATCGACAGTTAATAAGCAAAAATTATGAAATCCTATTATGAAATGTCGCAAAGTTTCATAAAATAAAATGGAAGTGTGCTGATGTCACACACACATCCCTTTCCACTGGTTTTGTAAAGGACTCTTCCAAAATACAAAATGTGTGTGTGTGTGTGTGTGTTTTCTTACCAGAGTGAGTATGTAAAAAGTAATTTGACGGCGAGAAGAATTGATACAATTTTGATTAGTTTTCTTAGTGTACTTAAATAAAAGGGGTTATTACACAGCTTAAGACAACACCGAGTGAGTTAAGAAAACGGGGAAATAAAGAGTGTAAAAGGAGATGCAGATGTAACGAAATCCAATAGTTTGACTATACATTGTTTCTCAAAAATGGTCCAATCAGGAGAAAATTATCTTAGGTATCAAATTTTCTCAAAAGGTATGTGTATTTGGTATAGATTTTCTTTCTAATGCATTTAATCTCATTTAATTTACTTTCTTTTTATAAACCTAAAGTTATCATTACTTTTGTGCAGTCAGAAAAAAAAATTCACGTTTGTCCCAATTTTGTGTATTGGTGATAATGATAACTGACTCTGTGGTATTGTTACTTACAGAACACACACACAACCAACCACACACACACACACACACACACACACACACACACACACACACACACACACACACACACACACACACACACACACACACACACACACACACACACACACACACACACACACACACACACACACACACACACACACACACACACACACACACACACACACACACACACACATATAAACGAATTACAAAAGCCAAAATAAACAAAATAGCTGCATTTTGTCTGTCAATCTGTTTATTAATGATTATCTATATAGTAAATAAAAACTTAAATTCAAATAACACTTACTCCAAATTGAATGATATTGCATATTTTCAACCATAACAATATTGAAGAAGAAAACTTAAGGCTTCTACCAACCCTGTATTGTTTAGCTGACAATATAACAATATTATTTTGGTTGGACTTCACTAACACAACGTAATGGCATACAACCTATTGCAGCAAAACTCATACAAATATAAAATCAATAAATCAGAAACGTATAACCATAAGAATCTGTTCGTTCAGTCAAATTAAACGCTTACACAATACTTTTCAAACTCACAGTGGGTTTCTTTGTTAATGGACAATGAAAACGATATGCAGAACCCGCATGTACACATTCATGTACAGTATATTGGGACAAACGCGATTTTGTGTCATTGCAGAAAATTCAATATATCTCGAGACTGACGCAACCAAATGAAATGACAGAAATTGTATTAAAATGTAGGGCCTTTTAGCTTTATGGCAATACCTAATATAACTAGGTTGTATATGATTTTCATGTAATACAAAAATATTTTTCGCTTTGATCATTTTTTTTTTGAGACACACTGTATAGCATGTATAGAAAACCCAAAGACGAAATCACATTAAATAAAAATGGGACAGGGTATGTAGTGACATCGAGACATTTTAAAGAATAACAACTTTTCACATTATGATAATGGTGATGATGACGCACAACGAATGGAAGGGGGAGAAGCAGGGAAAAACACAGAAGAGAACGAAGCAAAGACGGAGAAAAACGCTCAGAGTCTGTGTATTGAAGAAGATTACTTTTGCACCGAGGCTTAACGAGTGTTTGCGCAGATCAGAGACCACCCTGGTCCCGCTTTTGGCGCGGAGTTTTGATAGTGAAAATATTGCTATAGGCTGCGGAAGAGTCGGACACCCAAAAACAGCAACTGGCAAAAGGCGGGCAGACGGTATATACCATCGAACGTTTTTACCTAATTGCAAATATCACTTGCACATTATAGCTAGGATAGGTATGTTGTCTGTCTGCGGTGGTGGGAGTTGTAAAGTGAAGTGTGCAATTTACAATCAATATATCGACTTCGTATTGTGTTAACCTAAATATTATGATAAATGTATTTACAATAAATATTCGAGAGTTCATATTATTTCTCGAAGGATTCTCGACGCGTGTTTATATTCGCATTTCTCTGTTGGTCCACCCATCCACCCTTCCATCTAATTCCTGTTTACGGAAGAAGGAAAAATAACCTAGAAAATGGAGGAGACATTTGTTTTCAATCCGTAATTTTTTTCATTCAGTAATATTTCATTAAATGAAACGAAATGATACACAAGGACTCATATATTAAATAAATTCGTTCAAATAAGCAATCAATTAAAGATTTTGTAATCGACCTCCCATCGGGAGAAAGAAAAAATACAATCATTTTGGAGTTAAGATCGAGATAGCGTCAATTTCATGACATAAATGTAGTCGATTTTGCCCCCTTTAATCATCCGTTACTGAGGTATCGCAAGAAATGTAGTGATTTATAGAGGGTGTGTGCGAATCTGTTGGAATTTCCACCGCAAGACTCATACCATAAAGTTGACTATAACACTTCACTCAAGTCACCAATGTCAAATTTTGTCCTTTGATCGTTCTACACTGGGGAAAAACAGGTCGAAACCGAATCATGAGCAAAACATAATGATTATGCTGTTAAATTATTAGATATTGCAAACTATTATTATCATTATTTTCAAAGTTAGAAGCTAAGTCAATGTTTTCATTCAGAATCACTCCCTTTGCTTTATGAGAGGTAATCAATTTTATAAGAAAATATTGGCATAACAACTGCTTTGAACTCGCTCATTTCCAGCATGGCGTGATAAACATTAATAAAATTTGCGTCTTCAAAGTATATTTTGCTTAAATATTTGATTTGGAAAATTGCAGAATAATTGTCCATACTGAATAAAATTTGTGAATCTAAAGTTACTAAAGATAATGAATGTAGATTATTAATTTTAAAAAGGAACTAAGTCTCCCTGTCTATATCTCTTAGAAATTATATTTAAAATGGTAATGATTTCACTCATTTTCTTTTACAAAACTTTACTGACGCCCATCCTTAGATCAAAACTGAAAACACCTTTTCTTTTACCGCCATTTTAATCACGGAGTCATCATACGCCGATGGGAAAACACTTAATCGGAAATCTAAAATAAATCTCTCATATTCAAAGTGTAACTTTCTAGGTTATGGCGCGAAAAATAACGATGGTTCTGGTTCAAGTTATTCCCGAGCAGTCATATTTATTATTCATCGCCCATATACACGGATTTTGTGTATGTTTTGTACACGCTTTCGGCTATTTACACTACAGAATCTACAGCAAGTTGTCTTTCTGATAATATTTCAACACTGAAAGTACCCTCCATTCGAACCTTTAGGTTGGATTGAACTCTCCCAAAGATTAAAAACATGTTGGCAGGACCAAAAATAACAATGATTTGCCGTAACGATCTCGTATACCCATTTCAATTACAACTATGAGTGTACAGTTTGTCCCTGCTTGTTAGCATTCTTGCTAGCATGAAGTTTGAATTTGAATACAATTTTTTTCTCCCAAATAACAGTAATCGTCAGATTTTGGTCCATCTGACAACTTTTTCATCGCTCTTTCTGCAAAGGATGGTATTTTTACACCAGACATCAGAAATCAACATTAAACTTACCGAAAATTATTGTGAAGATAGTAGCACTGATTTGTAAAACAGCATGAACTTTTTCTCAAACTTAGCCTGAAGTGAGAATATAGTTGCAGTAGTATGTGTGAGAAATATGTTACCAATCAACCACTTATTATGTATTAGAGTATTAGCATTTCCATGATAATCCAAATACGTTTTGGGTTTTTTCAGAATATTTTGTTGATATTGTTATAACAAAAGTATAAACCGTGTGCAATTTTTTTTTTACATTTTCAAATTGCTAAATATTGTTAAAGTGATAGGCTAACATTGTGGAGCTTCAATTTAAAAAAATGTCAAACTTTGAGATCTGAGCTACATAGTAGTGTTCAAATGGACAAATAAACACCCTAGAATACAAAAGTTCGGAAAGTTACACTACCAATGGCAAGTTATGCATGAATAAACAATTAAAACTCGGGGCGAGTTTTAATAGCCTAGGTGTACACACAGTAAGTCTATGGGAGGAAATGGGCAAGTGAATCTGGTCAACTTACGATTTTCCCTTTTTTAAAGCACTAAATCATTATGAAATTAAATTTTTTCAGGGCTTCATTTTTAGACCTCATCAAAGACACTGGTAGCATGGGGAATCATGTGGCTCAGATTTTTTAACTGTGGTAAATGTTAGCCAATACCTTTAAAACAATACCACGAAATTATTTATTCTTTCACATTGATATTTTTTTCTTATATTTATAACAGTAGCTATAATATTTTCTAAATATTAAATTTTCGATTTCAAAGAAATGTTTGATCATGACATACAGAAGACCTTTTGAAAATGTTACGAGAAAGTTATGTGCTAGCTGGGTAGAATTATACCTGAAATAAAACTTTTTTTTTTTGTAACTACTTCGTAATGTTTTAATGTAGGTATCACAATGTTTTAATGTATTTTATACATTAAAGAATTAAAATTTCTATAATGTTATCAATATGTTTCATTGTTTTGTTCAAAACATTTTATTGATATTGTCATGACATAGAGCATAAACTGTATTGAAGTTATTTTAAAACATTTTTGAATAATATCTGAACAATATTGTTAAAAGAATACCATACAATTTCAGAAAATCTTTATAAAGGTATCTCAACAACATTATGTTTTTACGTTGCAGGAATGTTGCGTACTCTTTATAAAATAAGCCATGATGTTTTACTGACATCAAATTTATGAAAATAAATAATATTTTTTTGGAGACTTGTGTAATACATTCTAACAAATAACATAAGATAATACTTTGAAAAAATCTAGTTGGTAACATACCTGAAACGTATTTTTGGACTACTTCATGGTGTTTCTAGGTAGGTATCACAATGTTTTGATGACGTTGCTAACATGTGTTTTTCACATCAACATGTCAACATTTCCATGATGTTTTAAACACGTTTTGCTGGGGTTTTTTTTGAAATATTTTATTAATATGGAGTGTATGGTGGCCAAAGTTCGTCTCGAAGACGGCACAAGATGATGATGATAAGTTGATAACATAAAGCATAAACCGTCAGAACGATCTTTTAAAAACATTTCAAATAACATTTGCACAATATTGTTAAAACAATACGGTAAAATATAATTTTTACACTTTAACTTTTTTGTTATGTTTGTAATTATGTTCTATGAATGTTAAATTTTCGATTTCAAAGAATATTTTGATCATAACATGCAGAAGACCTTTTGAAAAGCTGGAGTGGTATTGGTCGTCATTAAGATATGACTTTGGTAGTTCTTTCCTATTCAGTTTGAAACATGAAAACTCCAAGGTTCATTGAGCCTAAACTACACGACAGTTGGTATTTTGTGAATTTGTCAAATTCTAGATAATTATTGGTCATCAAATTTCACAAACACGTCATTCACAAAAAGGGATGTTTGTATGTGTGTGTGTGTGTGTGTGTGTGCGTGTGTGTGTGTGTGTGTGTGTGTGTGTGTGTGTGTGTGTGTGTGTGTGTGTGTGTGTGTGTGTGTGTGTGTGTGTGTGTGTGTGTGTGTGTGTGTGTGTGTGTGTGTGTGTGTGTGTGTGTGTGTGTGTGTGTGTGTGTTTGTTGTATTTGTATATGTTATGGCTTGTGTTTTGTATTTGTTTTGTTGTTGTTACGGGATTCGTCATCATTTTCATCAAAGCTAAACCAAAGTAAGCACAAAGCAATGGTGAAAAACAAATCATTTCGTTTCCTTTTCTCGTTTCAAGCATTTGTGTGATGTTTTGTGGGTACTTGGCATATTTCGCGGGATCACCCTAGACTTTACTTAAAGACCCCTTAGCATTATGAGGGCGATCGTTAATGGGTGGTCTGAGCCAACCTTAACAAACTTACAAACTTGAAAAACCGCGGAGTCACTTCACTTTTCAAGAAAACCAATAAAACCAAATGGTATTTCCTTTGTTCAGGGTGCAAAAACATCTCTATCAACCGGTTATCTATAAACTGACAAAATAGATCGATATTAAGAGAGGGTGTGTTCAGGATAAGGTACGACAAGTTCGTCAAATAAGGGGAATGTTTGAAGGAAATGCACATTATTTTTAGAAACCCTGTCACACGGAAGCGAAAGAGACAGGTCTTCACGTCACTTTTGGCCACCGTGACATACGTACGTACATCTTTACGGAGCACGTTTCAAGATGCTCTAATTCTACTCGACTCACGCAGCAACACGAGCAACTGGGCAACGTTTGTCAGTAAAATTAGCAAACCAGAGGTTTAGACAAATTAGTAGAGACAAATTCTTTGTATTTAGAGAGTAGAGAAATGATGATGTTCTTCCGTTGTTAAGAAGTTTCTAGCCCTAAAAGAATACCATACCTCCCACTCACTCAATGTTTAAATTATTTAGGTATCTAAAGAACACCGAACAAAACTTGACACAGAATAGGAGCTTTTTTTATTGATCATTGTTCTAGTTTCATACACATGAAAAAATGTTACGTCTCCAATCTGAACCTTTTGTAACGACGAAATCAGTACTAATTGCAAGTCTGAGCTCTCAACATTTATATATACCCTATTATAGCTTTGTTGCACGCTTTCATCAACATCCGATGTCATCATTATGTATTGAAGAGCTTTCACCGGAGCGCCAAATTGCAACAGTGCAGTGATGTTTGTTTTTGTACCGTTTCACGTCGTTAATGTACATAGTTGAAGTGCGAGAGAAGAAGACGCAGGTATTCGCTAATGTACTTCTAAATAAGGCGGAGAATGTTCGCATGCTATTAAGAAAGTATCATTTGGATTCGGATATACTCAGAAAACAAATATTGATTTGGTAAATTTAGGCTGTCTTTAATGTACTAGGTTCTTTCAGGGGATGTAATTGCACAAAAAAGGAGACTTCAGGTTGTAAACAGAATTGTATGTGATTCTTGTATTAAATTATTTATCAATCTATCTGTCTACGGGCCCATACAAGGTTTTTAAGGGGGTTCCCACCTCCATGCGACAAGCAAACACACACACACACACACACACACACACGCACACACACACACACACACACACACACACACACACACACACACACACACACACACACACACACACACACACACACACACACACACACACACACACACACACACACACACACACACACACACACACACACACACACACACACACACACACACACACACACACACACACACACACACACACACACACACACACACACACACACACACACACACACACACACACACACACACACACACATCACACACATACACACACACACATACACACACACAAAACTCCCCCAAAATCCAGGCAGGTAACCAAGTCCGAAAGAAAAAGGTTCTATGGTACAAATCAATGAGCAAAGCAAAGAAAAATGAAAAACACGAGAGAGGAAGGGGTGGGGTGGGTACCCTTCCCCTCCACCTCCCCGATTAGAAAAGGATGTAAAGATGCACTGATTCACCATTTTTGTCAGCAAACTAACTCATAACTCTAACTTTGAAAGTTATTTAGCTGAATATTTTCTGGATTATTTTGTTTGTGCGATATGGTGTTTGCAAACTTCTGGTGTAATGTGACTCCATCCAAATATTAGTAGCTATACTTTTGATGATAGAAATTATGATGCCACCCTGATGCCAAACATTCATGGAGTAGTCCCGGAAACCAGTGTATTATGGTTCGTCCACATCTACAACACCCAACGTGGACCTTTACCAGTCCGGCAAAACATATTTATGCCAATCACTATGGTGATGTTTGGATCTAAAGTGACAATATCTTACAACAAGTCAAACTAGATAGATGGACATTATTTAGACGATGTCTTCATTCCTCTCCTGACCAACAAGGCAGTCTGTTCGTTCGGGTGCCTCAGACTGAAGTTTTCTCTTCCTTGTTTATTTTGCTACGGTGGCCGTACAGCTTATTTAGTTGCGAAGATTGTAAATACAATTCGTCCTCTTCGCCGATACAACCCCCACAAAGTTTGCGCACACGCAACTGACGTATCCCTCATCACGTATCAGCGAAAACAGCCGGTCAGTCGTCATAAAAAAAAACGCAACGTAATGAATCCACTTATACTCAAACAAGACAGAGAAACCGAAAACATCTAGAAACAAACATAACGGACAAACAAAATTGCGACATGACGAACAAACTTGTAGTCAGTCTTGAGGCGCGATTGTGTTCTTATGGGCAATTGGATGGGCAAATAGCGCCGCGGTGATCGGTCGAACTTGTATGCGAGGGTTTCTGAAGTATCCTTTGGAATGCTCCTCGTTTTCATTAGTGTAACGTTGCTGATCAAATAGCACGGTGTTGGTGGAAGGGATTGGTGTTAATAAGGTGTTATTGTGTTGAAGAGTTTGTAGTTAAACGTGGTTCGTTTGACAACAGATGGTTAGATATTGGCATTTTGTAGTTGTTTTCGTTTGCTGGATAGCCAGATTTAGTATTCTGTTTGCGGTGGTGATAGCGGCATATATAATGACTCGGTACAAGAAAGTTTAGCGTTGATGCGTTGTTCTTTGCCTCCATTTGAGGACATCATTTTCGATATGTGCAGCTCAAATGGGTCGCTTTTCTACAATAAGTCCTTCAACATGAGTTCAAATTTTCAACAAAATCCACAAACGTGGGTCTACCCATTATGCAATATGTACGCAATACCCTTCCTTAAACAAAGCGCCTCCTATCTTCATAAGACAGTGGTAAGGCGGATAAACGCCATATTTTAGACAGGACCCGTTCAAGTTATAATTTCTTATTCTTTCTCCGTTCTAAAGGCGGCGCACTATTGCAAACTTCCTAAAATTTACTGTCATGTGACTTTTCTTTACACTGGATACAATGATGTGGAGCGAAGACCACCATCTTTAATTAGTACTCATATTCTGTTTATCACCGTCTTATGACGATAGGAGGCGCTTTCTTCTTCCGTGGGTGTGGTCTAGCTTCTTTGTAACACCGCTTCAGAGTAGCATATTGCCATTTTTTGTTTGTTGGAAGTCTTTGCAAACCATCAAATGAACCCGAATTACGATGATAGGGTGAAGAAAACACCCCACCCCTGTAGGAAGCAAAAAAAAAAATAAATAAATAAATTTTTGTTCCAGCCCCTCTACCGTGGGTGCGCCGGAATTGGATATCTCTGCAATCACTGGCAATGGAGAAGAAAGGAGAAAGGATATTCTTTGACTTGATTTCAAATCATTTGTGATTTTCCAATAATAACTTCGCTTATATTGAAAGACCCCTTCAACTCAAAATGCATGCGTCATAATGTATGTTGCAATACTTCTGGCAGAAGAAGGGTACCTTTTTACATTTTGATCTTAATCATAGTAGCAACGTCATCAATTAAGAGCGTTCCAACAGAACAGATAGTGCAAGAACGATGTACACACCCACGACGACAACATTCCACAAACAAAACCCACCAACAAACAAAACCCGTCTTTAAAACAAATCAATCTATCAATCAAATTTCATTGACGTAAGACACTCGTTTAACTTGTTTGATGCGACTGTATATAACTTAGTTACCGTGATAGACGTGAAGTGATCGAGGATACTTAGCGTTAACTTGAAGTGGTTTCGTAAATAATCAGAAAGATAACGTTTAAATACTCATCTTATTGTTAGGGTCCCCTTGAGCTGCACAGAATACCTCGTTGACAATACAAGACCAGCGTTTGTACACTTTAAACTGGCACACTGGTCTGATAGGAAATGTGTGTGGTCTGTGTAAACATGTAAGTGATCGGTGAGAAGGGATAAATGTCCCCACCTATACATTTCATTTCATTTTACTTTCTTTATTCAAAGTAAAATAAGATAGTTGTAATATGCAGAACGAATATCGTTAGCAAATAATACATTACGAGTGTATTCCGATTTTTTCGATTGCATATTGTATTTATGGTGTAATTTTTATCAATAGCAGGGCCCTTTTTGATAGCAGTTCCAAAATTGAAGAGGCCACCCTGTTGAAACAAAACTGTAAATAAATTAAAAAAATAAATAAACCGTAGGCTTAAACATCTACTATGCAGAACGAATATCGTTAGCAAATAATACATCCGCGAGTGTATTCCGATTTTTTCGATTGTATATTGTATTTATGGTGTAATTTTTATCAATAGCAGGGCCCTTATTGATAGCAGGGCCCTTATTGATAGCAGTTCCAAAATTGAAGAGGCCACCCTGTTGAAACAAAACTGTAAATAAATTTAAAAAATAAATAAACCGTAGGCTTAAACATCTACTTAGGCATAATTACGTTATACTTAGATTGGTGAAAACAAACTGGCAATCAATTAAATGTGGATACAGGGGTCTTTTCCAAAGACATCAATGCTTTGTGAAACTAATATTTAATTATGTTACATTGTAAGTCATCGTTACATTGTAGTGACTACTTAATTACGTAGTAAGGAGTCAAATCAAAGACAATAAATAAAAAGCAAGTACCATAAATATATTTACATCAATATGCAATTTCGTTTGGTATATGACAAAGTAATGAAAACACAATGTACTATAGTTATTATGTTTTCATATTCAAACAAAATATATATGAGACGATAATAACCGTTAATTCTGAATTTTGGAATTCACTTAACCTTTGACAGTATTATATAGGTTCTACACATATCATTATTTTGGGGAAATAAACTACATATTTTACAAATTCGCACAAACTGGAACAAAAAATGAAAGTAAGTAAAATGACTGAAATAAAGGTATCCATTATTAGATGGACCGTGTTAGTATAAGATTGCAATTTAATGAGATTTGCTTCCTATTTGGAAATACACTCCAATAGATCTAAGATAAAACTTTCTGTTTTATTTTTTGTCTTTTTAAGACTAAATTTGTTTTGTGTTATTCGGAGTGTATCTACATAATACTCGAAAATTTCAAAATGATGTAGAATTTGTCTGATCTGGTAGTATAATTCCAAATCCTTTGTAGGAAAATGTGTTTTTTTTTCTAAATTGGAGCTTGCTTATCGATAACCCACTTTATAATTCAATTGATATGAAAGAAATTCACGAGTTTACATGAAGATTATTGTTGGGTACAATATATGTTGGTGGGGCATGGGACAGATGCACCCGAAATAACTGCTAACATTATCAGATGTTATAATATATTACTCAATTCCGTTACGATTTCATCAGCCAGAACCAATGTGTAAAGAACTATTTTTTTGACGTTTTATGATATTTATCAATATGAAAGTGCTTTATTTATGTATACATGCCATAAATGTCTTTTAATAATCTCTTTTCAAATATTTTGAATTGAATAGTAAAGTACATTCATATGCAACTAGAAATAACGATAAATCCTATTTACTAAAAGTAAGAACCAATTTAGTTATAAAGTCAACATATCGTGGACAATTCTGTTGGAACTCGTTGCCAGATGAATTGACGAATTCTTGTTCCTTAAATATATTCAAAATAAAAATAAAAATTGTTAATTTCATTGTATTCATCTTCACAATTTTAAGTTTTCTTATACACTGTAAGAGTTATGTATTTTGAGGTCTGGGTTGTTAGGTATACTCTTTCTTTTCTCTCCAAATCCCAATATTAATTCCAATATTTTTAAAATTGTACTAATCTCTTTTCGTGTATCATTTCGTATGTTACTTATCTCTTTAGATGTATATTGTTTTAATACTGAGTGAAATAAAATGAAATTGAAAGTGAAACTAAAAAGTTCAGATATGCTTATAGCTCTATACTCTGACTATTACTTGATCAAAATTTGTTATGAAGACGGAAAAGAAACAAAAAATCCGGTCGATGATATGAAGCCCCTCTCCGGATAATCATTCATCATGGAAACAGAAAGAAATATAGAATATATAAATATGTCTCCGTGACAGATGATGGGAAACGCCAGAATCAAGTCAGAAAGTTTTGCACGCCGCGTTTCCTGAAAGAAAATCACACCCGTTACCGATATGTCGTCAGCGCTTTCTCCTCGTTATGTAAACTAATAAATTCACCGTAAAAGTCATTTTAATAGATCCCTCGAAACAACGTCATAAATTAATGATCTGCTAACGACAAGATATATTCGCTGTCTTCGTTCTATGTCAAGCATGTTCATAGAGAGAGTATGGGAGGGGGTGGGGTAGGGCAGGGAGAGACATGCAATGTTCTCTCTCGATCACACTGCATGTATAGTTAGTCACCTACCCCGGGCTGCAATAATATTATTACGAAAAATTGAATGGCTGTACACCAGACGGTTTATAGCATGTGTGATAATATTAGACAGTTTGGATTGTATTGCCCGCTCCTTCATCACCCGATGTTTGTAAAAAGACAAACATCGTTTAAAGAACAAACACAAACATACATGTACAGAAATAATATGCGACCCGTTCGGTTCCCGATGAACGGGAGTCTCGCGCGGACTCCATGCGCCCCGATTTTAGCAACGTGGGTGCGCTATCGCTGGCAACTTCGGCGTGGACACGCGGACACCTTGAGATGACGTTGACGTCGTGTGGATTCGTTTCATGATGTACGCGGTGTGCAGTTTTATTTTATTACACACATTCGATCCGGATTGAGTTTATTGATGTTTGTTTGAATACGTCAGAGCGGGAACATCGTCGGTGAAATCTTCGCGTGGAAATGGATATCCGAACCGCTGCCACGTCCGGCTGGCCATTTACTAGATGAGCTGCAATAAGCATAAATCACGTGATGTCTTGATGAGTCGAGATTGAAGGTACAAGAGGCAAGCGTCGTAATTAATTTCAAATGGATTATTATTGATATCCAAGATGAGCCTTCACTGTTCACATGACAAAACGTATGGAGATGGTTCGGCTTATCTCGTGTGTGTATATGTGTCATCGTGTATGATGTGTTGGTGTATGTGTGTGTGTGTGTGTGGGGGGGGGGTACTAATTGGAAAATTTACGATGTAGAGGGTATACATTTTTACGATGTTGGTAATGGTAATGAAGATACTGTCATATTACTACGTCTTCTTTGAGTAGACAGACAACAAAGAAATATGACGAGAACCACGCCATTGATGATGATAATGATGATGATAAGTCATGATAATGACGGTAATGATATTGATAATAAAATAATGATGAAGATAATAATGATGATGGAGATGATTGTGATGATGGAGGCGGTGGTGATAATAATGACGGTGATGATGATGACAGTGATGATGATGATAACATTGGTGATGATGAGGATGATGATGAGGATGAGGATGGAGACGATGTTGATGGTACTGCAATGACAATGATGATGATGATGATGATGATGATGATGATGATGATGGTGATGATGATGATGATGATGATGATGGAGATGATGGTGTAGATGGTGATGATAATGACGGTGGTGATGTTAATGACGGTGATGATGATGACAGTGATGATGATGATAACATTGGTGATGATGAGGATGAGACTGATGATGAGGATGAGGATGATCATGATGATGGAGATGATGGTGATGATGATGACGGTGGTGATGATAATGACGGTGATGATGATGACAGTGATGATGATGATAACATTGGTGATGATGAAGATGATGATGATGATAGAGACGATGGTGATGGTACTGCAATGACAATGATGATGATGATAACATTGCATGCTGCTGAACTGTAATTAATGAGCTGGAATAAAAATAAATACTGCATGTCAACTTCGATCGATCTTTCATTACCTTTCATTCTTCATCAAAGTAAATCATTGTTTTACAGTCATTAACAAGGTGAAATAAAAAAAATTGTATGACAATACCAATATTGATTATGGACATGGACAGGAAAAAAAAAATACTGCTTCATGCTGAGGTAAGGCGGCATATGACACTGACTTGCAAACTTTGACTGTCAATTTTGATTTTATTTTTTTCCACAACTTCCAAAAACTATATTTATTTTGTACATGTCATCTCCGAGAACAATGATCGTAGTCATGCTTAACAGTGGCGATGCAAGACAGGTATCAAAATGAAAGAGTAAATCTTTGATTAGAGTCTGGAATTAAATCGTGCATATACACAATTTCGAGTGATTTCGATCGATTACCATCTATAGGGACGCCGTGTAAACGTGAAATATCCTCGAAAATGCTATACTGCATAATCGTTACCATTTTGGG
>JZLH01S0022982.1:21375-32070 GCA_001188425.1 Eucidaris tribuloides | reverse complement strand
AAACTCCAAACCTCATCTTCATCATCTGGTGCCCTTCGCACTGATTGATGAGCGCCCCTCGATCATTCCGCCACATTGTGACAACGTTTGCAATCAGCAGAAAATAATTTACGTCGGTCATCCTGAATCGCCCTTCCAGTCTGTTGTGACAAGCTGATTGGAAAAGCAAACGGATTCGCACACACCTCCGCGGTTTTATTGAATTGTATCTGTGTATGTTGTAATGATTTGGAATGCAAGAAAGTGAGTCATCGAAATGAAGAAAGAGAAGGTGACACAAGGATAGGAGAAAGGTTGACTGTTGTGTTGACAGAAAATAAAGAAGATCATAAAGTAAGGGGTAAAAGAGAAGAAAGAAAGAAACAGGAGATTGGAGAAGACAGAGACGTGTATGAAAGCAACGACAGAAATGTTGAAGAGTGATAAGGATAAGGCGACCTAATGAGGCAGGGGAAGAAAATAAAGAATAGTGCAGTGTAACTGTGCAAGATTACTTTGCGATATAATTTAAAGACACTATATAACATTGTGGAAGCCCTATTTAAGAAAAATTGTCAAACTTTGCTATCTGACATATCTGGTAGTGTTTGGATGGACAAATTAACGCCCTTAAAAAGACATTATCTTTCGTCCTAGAAACACAAACATGTCCATAAAATTATCCTTACTTGTATAATAATGATATTTTTTACCATGATTACAAAGGCAGACGAGCTCTCCTCCGAAAGTATTCGTTTACAGGTGATGACTCTAGGTACTTCATTATTTGTTCTGAATTTGGAATTTGGACCCGGGTCCCAAGGGCGTGTTTACACTACTTTCATCAACTATCAAGTATTCGTCATTATAGAAAATTTGCAGAGTCAAGTGTATTTGGGGTCGCATATTTAGCGACGATAACGTCAAAGACATGCCGTTAGAAGCTATGGAGCTTAATGCGTATTGACAATATTAACATAACATCGATATAAGTGTTGCAGGGCTGGTTAAAGACACTATGTAAAAGTGCGGAAGCCCTATTTAAAAACAAATGTCACATTTTGCTCTCTGACTTACATGATGGTGTTAAGTGAACAAATAAACACCCTAGAACACAAAACTTTAGAGAGTTATGCGGTCACTCGTAAAATATGTACAGATCAAAATCGGCGCAAGAGTTGAATATCAGCTGATAGAAAATTCTGCTACACAGCAGACTATGGAGGAAAACGGTAATGGTCACTCAATGATTTTCACTTTTTAGAGGCACTTAATGATCGCTTTAAACTGCATAATTTTCAGGACTTCATTTTTAGACCTTATCAGAAACACCAGTAACATAAGGAATCATGTAGCTCAGATTTTTTAAACTGGAAACAGTGTTATACGATACCTTTAAAATAACTGACAGGAAGGGATTGAAGAAGATTTACAAGATAGGAAGAAGAAAAAATGAAGGGGATAAACAGATAGAAACCTCAGTGAAAGGAAATCAGAAAGAAGTTAGTAGCTTTGTTCATTGTTTACTTGTATTGTGTATATGGATATTGTGAAGTGTGAACACAACAAATTTCCAAATTATTGGACAATAAAGATCAAAAGATGAAGTTAGGAACTTATGAACTAAACGGCAATTGAAAAAAAAATGTATTCGTTTTACCATCAGGTCCCCGGAATTCACGAGTTCAGCAGATTCCCTCAATCCCCCGCTGTTTCATCACCTGTGCGCAATATTCGTTCCTAGGTTTTAGATCTCAATTCCTTTAATCATGGGATTCAGTATCGAATCATTGCTCCCTTAACGGACTGTCGCATGATTCGAAGACTATATTTTTTAGAATGCCTTAAGAACCAAGTGAGATGAAACCGGCTTGAGTATATTTCTTTGCTGGAAGGAACTGTTTTGAAAGTGTTTACTTGGGAAAAAAAAACAAGAACTCAATTACAAATATTGAAATAAAGCATGATCCTTAAATTGGTTCCATACAAAGCTACAACACACATTTCCCTGTCACATGGAGTACTGATGATGATTGTTTAGCAAGTACTTAACAGTTTGCCAGAAATTAAGAGAGCAGAATCATTGAACAGTCATGTACTTGATTTAAGAGAAGTTTTTTATCCCAAAGTGAGAACTTCATAGAATTCTACTATTTCACTTTAACTCGTTGCCTACAGCATCTCTCTCATATCTCGTCGTTCGTGTCTGTTCATGTACAGAAATGTGAAGAAGAGCCGTTAATTAGAAGAGCTACCAGTAATGAGACAAATTCGTCGGCATTTGATGAGCTGTCTTAGGTGATTGATGGCCACGTTTAGAAGGAGTAAATGACCACTACTTCAAGATTAGTCGAGTGATATACAACGTGACATTAACTCTTTGCCCACCATGTTGGATTTTTGTCACATCGTACAATTACCGCGAATGATTTCAGTAATGATATATTTTTTAATACTATTATATTATTTTAACCACTTTCATTAAGAATTATGTGTAACGCTTGGCAAAAATTCTTGTCTCTCCCTTTATTAAGCACACAAACGACGTAAATAAACAGACGTCAAGCAAAAAGAACCAGGTATGAAACAGTTTGTTCTTTATTATTCCCGAAATAAGCGTTTGTTGTGTGACCATGTACGTATCAATACACACCGATTTCCATAATAAATCAATTTTAATATGTAACTCTTTTTCTGAGCCAAAATAATTCAATTTGTTGATTCTGTTAACATACGAATATTTATATATGAATAATCCATCTATTCTATATATCACCGAAATATATGCAAAGTCAAATATAATTGATATTAAATTTCTAAATTCATAATGAATAATATAAGTAAATTAAGTAAATAATATAAATAAATTGATTCATTAATTAATTATCAATAAATAAATAAATAAATAAATGAATAAATAAATATATAAATAAATAAATAAATGCCATAATAAATAAATAAATAAATCAACAAAGTAAATAATCAACAACCAACAACAAAATAAAAAAGAGTAATATTTAAAACCAATATTCTACTTCGTCACTATATAGCTCCAGGCCAGGTCACCTGATAACACGTCATTCACCTGACATGTATTATCGCGTCATTGTGTCAGTCGAGTAACAGTAGACGTGCGAATTAGATCGATGTAAACCAACACGTTAAACAGTAGACGTGCGAATTAGATCGATGCAAACTAACACTTTAAAGGGGAATGAAACCCAGACACATTCCTGCATTCAGAGATTACAGAACAATACAAGAAGACAATTAGTGAAAGTTTGAACAAATTTGGTTGAACGGTTCAAGAGTTATGTTTGTTCAAAGTTTATTTGATCCTTATTATGGAGGATTGTTAAAGTGGCAACTCAACCAGCTTTTTAGATGAAAGTGTGGAGAACTCTCCATTGGTTTTGTACACAAATTTTCACTTATTCTCACTTTTTATCAAATTATTTGATTTGCTCTTGCTTGTTGCGCAAGTATGTCCTGGCAAAAATGATTCTACATGTTTTTCTGAAAGATTTTAGATACTTTCTCAACGGACACTTCAGAAAACTGCAAATTATTGAAAATTTGTGTACAAATCCAATGGGAAGTTCTCCACACTTTCATCTGAAATATGGGTAGAGTTGCCAATTTAAGGATCCTCCATAACAAGGATCAAATAAACTTTGAACAATCATAACTCTTGAACTGTTCAACCAAATTTGCTCAAACTTTCACTGTTTTCCATCTTGTATTGTTCTGTACTCTCTGAATTCAGTAAGATGTCTGGGTTTCATTTCCCTTTAAACAAACGATTGTTAACATAATACATGTCCACCTGGTGGCCGGTTCGGAGTCACAATGAATCATGAGTACCGTATTCAGCAGCCACACAGCTGGTGTGATACCACTGCACAATGCTCAATTAAAAAAGACAAATACCACTGGTGGAGGAAGCATTTTTTTCTGCCGGTTGACAATATATATCAAATCGTAGCAATTATATGGCAGTTTTGTTCTGAATGTTGGTAGTATAATTCGTTGACACCACAGCTATTAGTGAGACTGTCAAAAAGAAAACGAAAACTCCTGGAAGAAGTACACGGTATCATTCATAAGTAACTTATATTACAAGTTGCTAATTCCGACAATAAATGAATATCCACAAAAATATGCACAGTGGTATAATATTCCTATATTCTTGATGATTTGTGTGTGTTCCCCTTTTTACACCTGATACTCATTGCTTTTTATGTGAAATCTAATATGTATTCTTGAAACGGGCAACGGCATAGCACCTCTAAAAATGATCTATCGGAATTTGTTTAAAAAAATCATTACTTCAGAATATGTTAAACCTAGTTCAGAGTCAATATGTTCTGAATATTACATACTTATAATTATGTGAACATATGTGTATGAATATCTATGGATATAATATATGAATATATAAATGTAATATATGAATATATAAATTATGATATATTCATATATGTATTCAAAGTAGACAGTAGAATGTGAAGACACTCACAGATGTTGAACACTGGAATATTATCCACCGTCCGCTTTACCCTGTAATAAAGTCGTATTTGTTTTATCTCCACCAGCTGGTTCTATCAATGTTTTTCGAGCTGCTGGTTTCATTAACTAAAGTAAATAATTCATCACTTATCATGATTAGGTAAACTATAACATCCCGGAAAGAAAAGGGATACCCCGTTGAATCATGTGATTATTAGCCCGTTGAAGACGGTTTGATTTGGGTCCAACACACATTCCCATAGACATCCCGACGAGATATCTCTCGTCTAGTCTTCAATGGGCTTACAGTTGTCGTTCAGGTAAAAAACAAACACACACACACACACACACAAACACACACACACACACACACACACACACACACACACACACACACACACACACACACACACACACACACACATAACACACACACTCACATAAACACACACACACACACACACACATACACACACACTGAGTGAAAAGAGTACAATAATTTAAATCTCAAATGTAACAGCTTAGGATTAAAATCCTTACCATAAACAGTGCAACCCGGAGTAGTTTTTATCTGCAAAAGGCACGTCTGTAGCTGAAATGGCAAATATGTACGTTTACAGCTGAAAGAAGTTTGTCTCCTACTTACACATATTAGTAAAATGCACAAATATTGGTATAAGTCTCTATCTGAGGAGCAGAATATGCTGGTATCATATTTCTAGAGTGAAAACTCGAATTCCTATGTCTCGATATATGATGAGTAAAACGGTTGATAAAGTGCAATAAATAGTCGTGCTATAATCGGTAAGGAATGAATAAATTACAAACATGACACTCAATGCTTATTGACACTTATTTACTGTACACTAGGTAAATGATATGAATGATATATTTATTTATCCCATTTATATTTTTATTTGTATTCATATTTATATTGATAGTTCTAAGCTTCTAGAATTGCATCGAAATCCAATTAAAATTGCCTTCTTAACTTGTCTGTTAGCTAGTAGCTAGTATAATGAAACTTTACCCCTGATCGCACATTACGATATTGCACTGCTTTGAATTACAGTTTAAATAAGGTATTTCACATAGCTGACCTATTTGCCCCTTCGGGGATTCCATAATGAACAATATATCGCGTATTACGAACTGTTTATAGAACATCACCACTTCACTTTGAAAGTACAAAGTACAGCAGGAGGTAACACACATGATAACCCCGCTTGCACTTGGAATATCAACATGACCGTTTTAGTGCCATTTGATTTTTTTAACACTACTCGAAATCTTTATTGGGGCGATCACGGTTTTCACGGCTGTTAGATCATATTATCATCACTGTAAAACATTAAAACGGCAACACTACATTGATCCACATTACACTAATAGCACTTATTCTGGCTCGTTAAGTTGTTAATGATTTTAGATGAGGACTCTCGAGTGAGAAGATTTGGGGGTTACCCAGGGATTGGGGTGACATTTTTTTACCTTAATTTTTCGCTGTGTATTAAGGTCACATTTACTTATTATCAAACTCCCTAATATGGTGGAACTTAGAACTCGTAAAACGAACATTGAACTGTCATAATATAAAAAAAAATGAATTGTATTTAAAATAGTGTTTATTTTTCATGTTTTTCGACTGCTTCCAAAGACTTCTACTGGTATGTAAAATATTGTCTAATTATGTAAATAATTTCCATGATGTTGTATAATGTGCATTATCCTTTATTTGATCAACAACGATTGGTAGAAAACCAAAAGTTTAAAAGTCCCTTTACGGACACCAGCTCCCATATGGGCTACACGTGTTGACGTAATGGCAACATGGGAATCATTCTCGTACAACATTAATCTCACGCCTTGCATGTCCGTAATGGTTAATTATTAACTAAATACCTTTGTTGCAGGAAGCGAATGTCAGCATTTAAGACTAATAACGCTAATGAGACCATCAATCTAAAAAGAAGTATACATCATAGTATCCCGTCTGCCGCTTTGCATGTGACGCACAATGTAACCACTAAGTGCTAGAACATAGTGTAGCCTACTCATATTGAGGGGATTATTTTTTTTTCTAATTTCCAGTTATTAACCCGTTGCCTCCGAGATTCTGAAAATCCCATAGAGTTAACACAGGGCACATCCGGTTCCCGTAGCCAACGGGTTAAGTGGAACCCATAAGGAAAAATGCATGCTTAAAAATTGTCCTCCATTTCAGACACAATGATCCCAGAATCAAGTATACTGCCAAATATGTCTGTTGTGAAAATTTCGCAGTCATACATGATTTCCTCTTTGTCGTACACTTATTGTTAGAAAATATCCTAACAACCAAATTAGTTAAAGGTATTGCCTAACATTTACCACAGTTAAAAAAAAAAATCTGAGCCACATGATTCCCCATACTACCAGTGTCTTTGATGAGGTCTAAAAATGAAGCGCTGAAAAAAATGTATTTCAAAATGATTATTTAGTGCTTTAAAAAAGTGAAATTCGTAAGTTGACCAGATTCACTTGCCCATTTCCTCCCATAGACTTACTGTGTGTACACCTAGGCTATTAAAACTCGCCCCGTGTTTTAATTGTTTATTCATGCATAACTTGCCATTGGCAGTGTAACTTTCCAAACTTTTGTATTCTAGGGTGTTTATTTGTCCATTTGAACACTACTATGTAGCTCAGATATCAAAGTTTGACAATTTTTTTTTTAGATTGAAGCTCCACAATGTTAGCCTATCACTTTAAAGCTTATACGAATGTATACACTAACAGGAGTGAATGAAAGCTGCCCGGATTTGTTTTGAATATGCTAACTTCATCACAAGCTCTAGAGCATAAATATACCAGTACCGAATGAAAATACACACCTGATGTTTCTAAACTGTTATAGGGCATAGTGGTAGAATTTGTAAGCAGTAAACTAAAAAAATAAACGTCGACCACAAAATGTTCATAGCAAAAACCGGTTATAGAATACACTGAGAAAACTGCCTGTGTTTAGCGAGTAAACGCTTTCCTAAGCGCATTCTTGTATACTTGTGTAAACATGTCATGTGACATCGATGTCTAATTTCTAAACACTCGGTGTCAACAGTCTAAACATACACTTTCTACATATTTGCTGTCACTTTCTAAACACTCATATTTTTTAACGAGTAGTTCTATGAAGACTACTGACAATTATGCCACTTCCCTTTAAGGTCACGATAAAAAAAAGAAATCATCTTTCGTCCTAGAAACACAAATATGTCCACAAAATTATCCGTACTCGTAAAATAACGATACCCTTGACCATGATTACAAAGGCAGACGAGCTCCTCTCCGAAAGTATTCGTTTACAAGTGATGACTCTCGGTAATTCATTATTTGTTCTGAATTTGGAATTTGGACCCGGGTCCCAAGGGCGTGTTTACACTACTTTCATCAACTATCAAGTATTCGTCATTATAGAAAATTTGCAGAGTCAAGTGTATTCGTGTTCGCGTTTTCAACGGTGATAGCGTCAAAGAGATGCCGATAGAAGCTACATGTATGTAGCTTAATGCGTATTAACAATATTAACATAACATCGCTAAAAGTGTTGCATGGCTGGTTAATGTCAGGTAGAAGAACGCGATGGACGTTCTGGTGCTATTGCGACCATGTTTCCAACACTCGAATGTAGTCTCCTTATGAAATTAAACGCCATGGTGTGTGTGTTTTATTCTATTTTTTTTAGGAGAAAATAATTGTTGTTGTTGTTGTTGTTGTTTATTCTATAAAGGAATTATTACGACCTTTATGGATGTAAAATTTTTTCCACGAATCTGATTTTTAGGGGAGGTAAGTTCGAGCATCTCTCTGTTGTATTATATTTGACGACAAGACATCTATTTAAAAAAAAATGTATTTTGACTGTTTATTATTTACTTATTTATCCATTATATATTCTTATATGTACTTATGCATGTATGTTTGTATATATGTGTGTATGTATGTATGTATTTTATTTATTTATTTATTTATTTACCTATTTATTTATCTATTTATTTATTTATTCATTCATTTGTTTAGTTTATATTTATGTTTATTCAAGTTGCACACGGCTAAAATAACTAGGCAATATTATTGCCTTAATCACACGAATCCCTAACATATTTTTTACATTTGATGTGGAATTGTTTCATTTCACCATGAAAATGTAATATACTTTCTCATGACCGCAAATGGGAAGCTATGATGGCCGAATTTCCATCATCAGCCAGTACTCCAATTTATCTTTAAGTAACACCTGAGAGGTCTAACAACAAAATATCTTGAAGAGCATGTTACGTGTTGGCCACCGAAAACCGCTAATTATCAGTCCGCAAGCGAGCAGTCTATACACAGAGCACTCAAGTTGGGGATATAATTTGCGGTTTCTATTTTTCAATACCTTGCAATATCGACGGAACTAGTAGGGCGTTCAGCGTGCAGTTTAACGCGTTCGTTACGTGTATCGTACGAAACGCGTATAACTTGATACAGGTTCATACGTAGTTTCTGCAATGCTTTATACACGTATAAGGACACCCACAGTGCTTCTCTGACGTAATTCTGGTCTGTTATCATGGAGGATACAGATCGAGCAAAAGAATAAAGGAAGGAAGGAAGGAGGTTCAAAGAAAGAAAGAACAGAAACAAGATGAGAAGAAAGAATACAAGGACAGAAAGAAACAAAAAAGTAAGATAGAAAAAATAGAAGGAAGATAGAAAGATAGACAGAAGATAATAAAAGATAAAAATAGAAAGATTGATGGAAAGAAAGAAAGATAAAAAAAGATGTAAAGAAAGATAGAAAGATAGAACGATAGAAAGAAAGATAGAATAAAGACGAAAGACAGAAAGTACAAACAAAAGCTATGAAAGAAAGGGAAAAAGAAGAATGAAAGACAGCACAAATAAAAGAAGAAAAAAAAACAAGATAAAAGAAAAGAGAAGAATGAAAAATGGATGAAATAAAGACAGAAAGAACAAGGAAGAAAGAAAGATAGAAAGAAAGAAAAGAAATAAGATAGAAGGAATAAGAGGAAAAGAAGAGAAGAGTATATAGAAATGAAAGAAAAATAAAGTAATAACATATAGGAGGCGAATTGGAGAAAGGATGAAGAAGGAAATGGACTATATTATCCTGGAACTGTCAATTCGTAAGCCCGCCAGTTAAGACACGTTTGCTACAGCCGGTCGTTCAACGTCCGTTATACGCTGTAATGTTGTACGAAGCAGTACGTTCGAACGCTGATTAAATGTTCAGGATAGCTAATACGCGTTTCGAACTGCGGTTCTTTGTACATGGCATTCACACGGGGAAATTTATACGTACTTCGACGAAACTCAGTTCGAAACCGTAAAAAAGCACGTATGAACGCCTTATAGGACGAGTTGAAGTCGTGACGGGGAATTTTCTGGTGAACGTCGACTTATATATTTAGGGTGTCTTGTCGAAAAAAATATCATGTGTCTTGCACGGTGGGCTCACGTATTATTATTGAAGTAGAAAATTCGAGGCAGAAAGAAGAAAAGGAAGATGTGAGACTGTTTTAGGAGGAAGAGAAAAAGCGGACAAGAAGAAAAAAGGAGAAGATGAAGATGATGATGATGATGATGATGATGATGATGATGATGATGATGATGATGATGATGATGATGACGATGATGATGATGACGACAATAACGAATAATGAGAAGATTTGAGGAAGAAGGAGGTGGAGAAGAGTAAGAAAAATAAAAATTGAGAAGAAAATGTGAGTAATAGTAAAAGCAGCATGATAGCGTGATATAAGCAGCAGCAGTAGAAGTACATGAAGTATTCTTATAAGTATTGCATAGTAGCTGTAGTGGCTTTAGAAGTATTACCCTTTTAGAAACTGCTAAGAATAGTGAGAATAGTCGTAGTAATAGTAGTAGTTGTTTTGATAGTAGTGGTAGTAGTAGTACAGTAGTGGTAGTAGTAGTAGTAGTGGTAGTAGTAGTAGTAGTAGTAGTAATAGTAGTAGTGATGGTAGTCGTAGTAATAGTAGTAGTAGTGGTGGTAGTAGTAGTAGTAGTAGTAGTAGTAGTAGTAGTAGTAGTAGTAGTAGTAGTAGTAGTAGTAGTAGTACAGTACTAGTAGTACTAGTAGTAGTAGTGTAGTTGGTAGTAGTAGTAGTAGTAGTAGTAGTAGTAGTAGTAGTAGTAGTAGTA
>JZLH01S0022979.1:860-28895 GCA_001188425.1 Eucidaris tribuloides | reverse complement strand
AATACGCAACTTAATATCAGCGCGAATAATTTTTGATTCTAGAAAACGAACTCCCGACAATCACTTTCTTGTGTTATACGGAACTTAATAATAATGCTTATAATTTCTCCTCGTAAAAAAACGAACATGGACATTGAGGGATGAATCCTAAAATAGAGGTGCGGTTCGCTGCAGGCAATGGCGGCATTTTGCGGCTTCAGGACATTGGAGAATGTTTCCTTATAGTATTGCGGCTGTCTGCAGGTAATCGCGGTATTTTGCGGCCCCACCGATTCCATGGACATTGAGGAATGTTTCCTAGTACTTTTGCGGCTTCTGCAGGCAATCGCGGTATTTTGCGACCCCACCATTCCATGGATATTGAGGAATGTGTAATGGTAGTATTGCGGCTTTCTGCAGGCAATCGGCGTAATTATTGCGGGTTCACTAATTCCATGGCAGTGAAGGAAGGCCAGTGTGCGACTTTCTGCAGGCAATCGGGTATGGATTGGCGCTTCACCACCATTCCATGGACCATGGAGAATGATTCTACAATACAGAGGTGCGGCTCGCTGCAAGCATAGCCGTATATTTGCGGCCTTCACCATTTTGCTAAGGTATATGGAAGTAATATCAACGCCTAATAATTTCTCATCTCTAATAAAAACGAATCCAACACGACTTTAGGCGGCAAAATACGGATTTATATCAGACACTAAATAATATTATTATCAGAAAACGATCTCCCGACGATCACTTATTTTTGTGTTATGACGGAACTTAATAATAAATGCTTATAATTTTCTCATCCGAAAAAAACGGAACTCTAGCGAATGCTTTAGCTAATGGGAGACATATCAGGGGTAATAATGTTTCAGATCCGAAAAGACGCCTCAACCGCGATCCTTTCTAGTCGTATAATACGTGAACTTCATATCAAGCGTTTAATAATTTCTAATACCTAAAAACGATACTCTCCTGAGACGATTTTTTTATTCTTGAACGAACTCCTAAATAAGGCCGCTAATTAATCTCATTCTAAAAAACGAATCTCCGCGATCCTTTCTATGCGTAATACTTAAGTAGATATCAACGCTTATAATTTCTTATCCTAAAAAGCACGACCCCTGCGATCATTTCTAGCGTAAATACGGAAGTAAATATCAGCATTAATAATCTCTCAGTACTAAAAACGAACTTCCGGCGATCCTTTCTAGCGTAATACGCAACTTAATCTCAGCGAAATATTTACTCATCCTACAAAAACGAACTTTCGCGATCCTTTCTAGCGTAATTACGCAAACTTAACTATCAGCTGGTCGGAAAAAAAATTAAATTTTTATTCTAGAAATGAGAGCGAACTCACCGACAATACCAATCTGTGTTATACGGGAACCTTTAATTAATGAATGCTTGATAATTTGCTCCTTCGTCAAAGAAAACCGAACTATCGGACATTGAGAGGATGATGGCTAAAATAGGAGGTGCGGTTCGTTTTCTGTGAAGCAATGGCGGCATTTTGTCGGCTTCAGGACAATTGAGAATGTTTCCTTATATGTATGCGGCTGTCTGCAGGTATTCGCGGTATTTGGCGCGCCACATTCCATGGACATTGAGAATTTTCCTATATGATTTGCGCTTCTGGCAGGCAATCGCGCGGTATGTTGCGACGCCCACACATGTCCATGGATAATTGAGGAATGTTTCCTGGTAGTATGCGGCTATCTGCAGGCGATCGCGGGTATTTTGCGCTTCACTATTCCTGGACATGGAAGGAATGCGTGTTCGGCTTTCTGGCAGGCAATCGCGGTATTTTTGCGCTCACACCATTCGTCATGGACATGGAAGAATGATCCTAAGCAATACAGGAGTGCGGCCTCGCTGCAAAGAGCAATTGGCCGTATTTTTGCGGCTTCACCACTTTTCTAGCGTAATATGGAGAAGTAAATATCAAACGCCAATAATTTCATCCTAAAAAAACGAACGTCCCCACGATCTTTTTTAGCGCAATACGGAACTTATATCAGCACTAATAATTTTTGATTCTAGAACGAAAACGAATCTCCCGACGATCACTCTTTTGTGTTATATCGGAACTTAATAATAATCTTATAATTTCTCGCTATCCCGAAAACGAAACTCTCCGCGATGCTTTCTAAGCGTAATGTGAGAAGTAAATATCAGGGTATAAGTTGTCATCGGAAATAGACGCAGCATCCCGCGATCCTTTCTAGTGTAATACGACTTAATATCACGTTAATAACTTTCTATCCTAAACAAGCGAAGCTCCCGACGATTTATTTGTTAGTCTTGAACGAACTCACTAATAGCGCTAAATAATTTTCATTCTAAAAAACAACTCTTCCGCGATCCTTTGTCTAAGACGTAATACTAAGTAATATCAACGCTTAATAATTCTTATCTAAAAAAAGCAAACCTCCGCGATCTTTCTTCGGTACTACGGAACTTAATATCGGCGCTAAATTATTCTCATCATTAAAAAAGGAGTCCCCAAGCGATCATTTCTAGCGTAATATCGGAAGTAAAATATCAAGCATTAATAATCTCATCATGGCTAAAAAACGAACTCCCCGCGCGATCCTTTCTAGCTGTAATACCAACTAATATCAAAGCGATAATAAATTCTCATCTAAAGAAAGAACTTCCGCGATCCTTTTCTACGGTAATACGAAGTAAATATCAGCATTTAATAATCTCTCATCCTAACAAAAATAAGCTCTCGCGATCCTTTCTAGCGTAATACTTAAGTAAATATCAACGTCTAATAATTTCTTATCCTAAAAAACAAACCCGCGAATCTTTTCTATCGTAATAGGAACTTAATATCTGGCGCTACTATAGTTTCTCATCGCCTTAACAAACGAAGCCCGCGGATCTTTCTAGCGTAATACGGAAGTAAATAGTCGCAGCATAGAATAGCTCCATCCTAGAAAAGAAGCTTCCCGCGATGCCTTTCTAGCGCAATACGGGACTTGATATTAGCCAAATAATGTTTACCCTGAAAAATGACTTATCCGAACTCCCGACATTTGTTTTGACATCGATTTTGCCGACTTGACAAAAAATCGTTTCGAATCGCGTTAACCCGTCATTTAAACTGCCAAATTTGAAAATATTTTCATAGGATAAGATAAACAATGAGCGAACATAACACATCAGAAGTCGTTGTGTCGTCTTCCTCACAATTGCGTTCCGGACGCGGATCTGAACACACCGCAAGACAAATGATTTATTTCGCCGTGTGGGTCGCTGTTTACATTTATTGTCTTATCGATGCCGGAAAAGGTTTACCCGACGGTTTTCCCGCGGTTTCCCGCGTTTACGCGGTATTCCGCGGCTTTTCCCTGCGCAAAATGCCGGCGTTCCCCGGCGGGCAATCACGGTACACTGCGGGTAAACCGCAAAGTTACCAGCTCAATTTACCGCGGTTCACATGGGGCGTTCTTTCGAGCGGGCACTGAGGTGTAAAGATAGCGTAGATATAAAAAAAAATGGATTGATGAATTTAGATAGATGTATAACCATTGTATATATAATAGGAAAAGATGGTTGATAGATAGTAAGTAGTATCAGGTTTTAAAGCCGGTTTAGCTCGCCGAGTAGGGGTGGCCGGATTCACACTCAGACTCACCAGAAATCACGAGGTGCCTCCCCCCAAACCCCCTCCTCCATTTACTCTATTCGGCGCATCCTCCTCCTCGAGGCCAACCTCCTACTCTCGCTCCACCTGCTTCTTCCATGGTTCTCTCGATCGGCCCCTTCCCCCTCGACGGCAAGCCCTCAACTCAAGCGCCTTTCAAAACATGACAACATTCCTCCTACACATGGTCCATACCAACGAGTACTCCGTTAGCCTTACGCATCTGAACCCCGTCTCTTCAACCAACATCTGCTCAAAACTCAGTCTCTTCCTGTCCATCAGCTTCACACCACACATCACTCTCACCACTTGCTCTCTCAGTCCTTCTCAGAATCCCTATCTCATTTTCACTCAAACACCACGTTTCACTCTTATACAACATCGCCAATCTCACACAACTCCTATAAACTAATCTTTTCATCTTCAGAGGAAACCTGTTCCCATATAACAACTCTCCGCATTCCCTAAACTTCACCCATCCAAATCTTGCCCTTGCTGTCACAGCTGCCCTGCACCCACCACTCACACTCACCCTGTCCCCCAAGTATGAAAACTCTTTCACTGTTTCCACCTCGTCACACAACTTTTCAACATGTTCCACCTTCTCTCCTGGTCCTTTTTCACATTTTCCACTCACAAAATCTCTTGCCAACCTCGGGGTCACTCTCTTCATCCTTGTGCATCTCCCATGAATCCATTTCTCACATTTCCCACACAACACTGAATTTGCCCTCACCCTCTTTCCACACATGCCGCATGGGTCTACCTTACTCACTGATACTTCCTCTTCTGCTCCACTCACCATCAGATAGATAGGTGGAAAGATAGATTAGATATATACTGGAAATAGATGGAATGAAAGGTAAATGGATGGATAGTACATAGATGTATGGACATGTAAATAAATAGATGAATGGATGGATAGAAAGATGTATAGACATGTAGGTGGTTGGATGCCTGGATGGATGGCAGGATTAATAGATGGGTACACATGGTGATTGATAGATACATGAGTACATTAAAAATTAAAAATATTTAAGATGTTGTCTATCCAATGTAACAAATCTAATAAATAAGTAACAAATTTTAAAACCAAATCTTCCAGTTATAAATGAAGTAGAGCAGATGCATAAATGACTACATAGATGGATGCGGAGATGGATATGGAGATGGATAAATATATAGAGATAGGTAGATTGATAAGTAATTTGTGTAGGATTGTTTAGCTGATGGATAGACAGATACATGCTTATAATACTTTTCATTACACAAAGCATACAACATATTTTGTGACCTGTCGCCACGAAAGCAATATAAAGTCGGGAAATATAAAGACAAAAAATAGAAACTGTGTTATCACATAATCATGAGATTTGGCCCCCACAAGTCCAAATTTATTTTGCAACATTTTCCATGGTGTAAAGTTTGTGATTTTTTTTGTGACAGGTCACATACATGCATGTAGTCTTATATAATGCCAACAAAAATCACACATCAAATATCAATTTTAGGGAGAAAGCTAATTGGCTGGTATTTTTTTTCAACATGGTGTTAACTCATTATTACGTCTAGTAACCCATTTCCTTGTTATTTCCCATCAGGTTCCAAAGTTGACCAATAATGTCCTCCTTCGCTTCATCTTGATGGCCAACAACAGCATATCATCTCTGTCTGATCTGACATCTATGTGGCTGCCATTACTTGAAGAATTGGACATAAGTCAAAATGGGTATGTGAAAACAAAAATTGATAGACACTCTCTGAGTGTATTAAATTAAACTAAAGTCATGTACAAAACATCTGGCAAATAGTCCTGTAATGATTAGTGATGATAATAGTGGTGATGGTAGTGATGATAATGGTGGTGGTGGTGGTGGTGGTGGTGATGGTTATGATAATGATGGTGATGATGATGATGGTTATGATAATGATGGTGATGATGATGCTGGTGATGATGATGATGGTGATAATGGTGATGATTGTCGTGGTGGCAATGATGATGATGATGGTGATAATGGTGATGATGGTGATGATGACAGTGATGATGATAGTGATGATGCTAGTGTAAGTATTGTTGGTGGTGGTGTTGATAGTGGTGTTGATGGTATTGGTCATGATGATAGTAATGGGGATTGTGGTGGTGGTGTGATGATGATGCTAATGTTGATTATGATTGTGATGATTTCCATAAGAGTGGGTGCATAGTTGTGTAATTTTGGCATCAATACTGTACATCATGGTTCTAAATGTTACATTTATATGTTTATTCCTTACAGCTTGTCTGAACTATCACCCATGAAGGGCTTTCTGCTGCTTTGCCACCTAAACATTTGCAATAATTTCATTGCTGGTAAGTAAATACTGCAATCCTTTGTAATCTGTCATTCATTCATTTATAATACATTTCTGTCTGACTAGGAATCAATGTAAACAAAGACCAAATAATCTGTCTGCATCAGTAGTATGTCTGTAATATTGGTAACATAAACTCAGGAACCAATACAGATAATTGAGGGATTTATTCAGAATGATGGTTGTTTTGTATCTGTTGTGACCAAAATCACCATCATTCGGTTGCAAATACAATATTTGTACTGAAACAGGTTATTATATTTTTTTAGGTAATATCTGCAATTAAAGAAATAAATGAATCTTCCTTCCTACCTTCACTAAATTGATTAATATACTAAATAAGATAAGGAAGAAGAAATATCCCCAATGTTTGAATAAATTATTTTTGCATGTTGCCCAAGATTAATTATTTATAGTTTGGCTCTCAACGCTGGATAAAAGCACTTTAAGTTTAATGTTTATCCAGCATCGAGAGCCAAAGTATTAATTATTATTATCCCCAATGATGTTGTTATAATTTCATTGCATGTTACAGATTGTTTTCAATGTGTAAACACTGTAATGTAGTTGTATTTGATGTTGATTGTAAATTGTTATTTAGTGCACATGCATGGCCTACTTTCCATCTTGTCTAATAGCATGTGTAGGTTCAATTGGGTATAGCATTAAGATACGGGTTATAATTTGGGTCTAGGGGTAGGGATCTTTCACAGTAGGGTGCTTTCACAATAAAAATCTGTGTAAAGTTTAGTTTGACTGTTCACACTGGCCTAAAGCTTTGAAAAGATGAATCTACCCTGGTCTCCACCATGCATGTGCAGTCAAAGCCTGCAACACCTAATATACAAGATGATCTTGGTGCACAGACTGTACACAATATGTGCATGTTTCACCAGTATTGTTTATGATTTACATTTGTACAGATGTTGAATGCCTAGTCAGCGGCCTAAATGGCTGTGGACATCTGACGAGACTTGACATTGATGGAAACGCGGTCACCGAGGAACCAAATCTCAGACAAACGCTTTGGAACATCTTGCCATCGCTCTCTCAACTGGACTCAGATCGGCGCTCGGATGCCAAAAGTCACGACCTGCCCACAACAACGAGCCGCTTTGAGGCCATGTGCAGATCGCAGGTTGCTGCCCAGGACGCGCTGTCAAGAAGGCATCAGAATGAAATTAGGTGAGGAGTGTTGTAGTTAAGTCCGAAAGTTCTGAGGCTGAGGCTGTCCCAAACACTAGCTTTCCATAGGATTTGTACAGGTGACTCAGACCGAGGCTGGGGCCGAGGCCACTGGAATTTGGCCTCAGGGTTGGTCTTGACAATAACGCTTTAGCTGTGAGGTTAGCAGGGAACATGCAGTCATCTGCAAAATGTGTTGGGAAACATTTAATGGACACTTTGATTCTCCCTGATGTCCAATTATTATTTGTCTGGGCTGGCTAATCGTACATTGTAATTCCTATCAATCGACACTTTTAAAGGCAATATTTGACTTTGTGAACTCGTGATATTAATGATTGTAGAACTTTGATGTTCGGCTGTATGGTGATATTTAAATGATAAAAAAACAGCCAAGAATACAACAGTCTTAAAAATAATACTGCCACTATAAAGATATCCATGAGTGAATATCTCCTTGATAATAAACCTGAATCTCATGGTTAATTCTGACACTACAGTCTATAGGGCAAAATATTTTCAGTAGAACTGGTCACACATAGATTTTCACCTTTTTTAACAGCACTAAATGATTGTCTTGAAGTGCAATTTCTTTCTAGGACTTCTTTTTAACATCACACTAAAGACATTCATAGCATCTAAGGTCTTGCAGCTCAGATTTTTTGTTTAAACTTTTAGCATCCCTTGTTTATTATTCATGTGTAGGGCTTTAGCAAATACTCACCAAGAAGACACTGTTACGAGAGCTGAGCTTCTGTCACGGCATCTGGATGAAGTGCACGCTCAAGCCATAGAGCATCGATACGCACACGAGTACGGGGAGACCACCCCGGCCGAAATTCCAAGTGAAGAAGCAACAGTTCCCGTTTTCAACAACGCAAAATCCTCCAAATCAAAAACACCCGACTCTGTCAGTGGCACTCAAGAACCCACAAGGACTAAAGACGAATACCAACTTGCTGAAAGGCATGCTGTGAAAGTGCAAGCAATTAATGATGTGGAACAAGTTAAGACAGTCAAAACAGAGTCGGATGTGACTGTCAAGAAAGTAACACCGCCATCTTTGGACCATCAATCAGGACCAAAGACGGGAGTCAATGCCCAAACGGTATCAAAGGAGCTGATGAGAGAGAGTACTGCAAAGAGGTGAGAATATTTAACATTCTCTGCATACTTTAAATTTTCTGATGTTACATGGTTATGAATTCAAAGTATGTTATAATAAATCAACCATGTGACTTTACTTAGGGTTGATTCCAATGAAAAGTGTACATGGCTTGTTGAGATACTTAAATTTTTTATTTCATTTAGTGTTACTAGGTAATGTCGGTAATTTTCACTTAATTTTTCCTGTACTGTGGAGTTGTTTCATTGTACTTTGATTTGTCATAAGTAAGCAGATCACAATCTTGCTACTATATTTATGTAATACAGTTAAACCTGTCTTAGCGACCACATCTCTACAGCAGCTCACATACCTGCAGTGGTCTTAAAATTGATTCCCCTAGTGACAAATTATGTGTTTGAAAGCCTGTGTAAAGTAGCCACCTGTCTATAAAGGCCAATTTTTTTGTTTCCATTGGGTGGCCACTATAGACGGGGTTCACTGTAATTACAAGTCACACATGAAAATCTATCGATGTCTGTTTTCAGCACCAGTTTGGCAGACCGTGCAGCCACCCTCATCCAGGCCCAGTGGCGAGGCTACTCCGTCCGTCACAGCATAGAGGTGGGCACCAAGCAGTGGCTGGCTGCCCTCAGGATCCAGGCAGTCTGGAGAGGTCACAGGGTCAGACGACAGCTGCGAGATGCCCGCGAGGCGCTGCGACTCAGTCGTCATGAAGATGATCATCTGGATGATGGCGAGTTTGGCGAGATTGATTTGGACTCGTTTGATTTTAATGAGGTTTGTGAACTATTTTCACTTTTTTATGCTGTCTTTCAATTTGTGACCTGTCATGGACAAATCACAAAGTCGTCAAAATTTGTGATCCTGTATTCTGAATATAATGGATGATTCGTGGATAGAGTGATGTTTGTAAACTAAACTCACGTGTGACAGGTGAGTGTTGGTTGATGACTTTGCATAAGCTCGGAAAAGAATTGTCTTGCTTTTTGAAAGAAGAAAAATACACAAACAAATCAGGTCCGCGTCTATTCCAACTCCCTGATTTATCTAGATAGCTTTACAACATGTGCTAATTGCTATATGCAGGGATATAAAGGGGTGGAGAGATTAATTAGTCAAAGCCATGTGGCATACATCTGAGAATTAATAAAATTACTTGAAAGAGAACTTTATGAAGGCCACAAGACCTCGTAAATGAAGTCTCAGAAAAGCATATCACATATTTCAAGCACAATTAATGTACCTAATACTTCACAAAGCAATAAGCAAGGATCACGTTTCAGAGAGATCAAAAATACATTAGCATAAAAATATTTTTGTAAGAAATATATTTTGAGTGACTTTTTTAAAAATAATTTAAAATTAAAATAAAAACAGATAGTACTTTGTAATAAATTCCAAACATTTGCGAGTAACATCAGTTAGATTTTTTAAAGCAAAAGTTGTAAATTTATACATATGAAATACAAGTCAAAACATCTCAGAAATACACCATTATGAACCACTGGGTTTTTTTTGTATGTTTCCAGGAAAATCTAGAGAAGGGATGGATGCCAGCCGAGAAGCCCTCCCTCGTTTCCAAGTATCCACCCCTCCCTCCCACGAATCCTGCCCCAAGAAGTCACACCACCGCCCCCATCCACAGACCCACCCCACCCACCACCACCAAGCCCCCTTCCCCAGAGAAACACCAACCACGACCACCCCGCCAGGCCTGGAGGGGCGCCGACTCCCCCTTCAGCAACACATCACCCGACAACAGACGGCAGGGGGGAACGCCCCCAGAGCTCAGGGGAGGGTTACCAATGGGGAAGCCTCCCCTGCCTCCTACTACCCCGTCCAGCCTGTGCAGTGCCGAGCTTATCAGCATGGGGACACCGAGGACACAGAGGTCGGCGAGACAGGACCAACTCACAGAGGAGTGGTGAGAAATTTCTTTAGTCATATTAAGATAATTGTATCCCCCGAACTCTGTTCGGAGGATACTATGGATTTGGCCTCGTCGCGCCGCCGCCGCCGCAGAGATTTCCTTGTGAGCACTCTACCAGCTGCATTTCTTCTCCGATCATCTTCAAATTTGGTATGAAGGTGTATTATGGTAAAGCGCGTAAAGTGGTGGCGCCCTCGCTTGGTCCGTCTTTGTACACAAAAAGGTACATTTTTCAGGGTCTGCTTGTGTGCCTGATACTGGCCGCATTTCTTGACGGATTTTTTTCAAATTTGGTGTGTAAGTGTATCATAGTCAACTCTAGACACCTATAACTTTTAGTGATGCTGCCCCCAATGTTCCGCCTTTTACAGGGTCAAAGGTCAACCTGATAGGTCTAAATTTGCAAAAATGCTTATTTTTCAATTATTTTGTTGTTACCCAACGGATTTTATTCAAACTTGCTGTATAGGTGTATGGGTGGTCATTCTACATGTAGGCCACATTAGTGTTCGGTGACGGCGCCCTCAGTGTACCGACTTGGGTGCCATGTCACATTACTTGTATATGATCTATCGGCCACATTTCTTGTCCGATTTTATTCAAACTTGCTTTGGAGGTTTATTGGGGGGGGGTGGTGTCATTTTGCGTAACAATAGTTTTCAGTGACAGCGCCCTCATTGTTCCGACTTTTATAAGATGCCATGTCATATTTCTAATTTATCTAAATGGGGGGTGAAGGGACGGGTTCGGGGGATACATGTGCTCGAAGGGTCCCGCCCCCCGCCGAGTGCCTCTAGTTTTGGATGGCTTTCATACCAGAAAATATTGCCTAAGCTTATCCTGTATTGCACAAGTCAAAGATGAGGGCAATATTTTCTGGTTTCCCCCGAAAATAAAGGACAGCAAATATTATTACACCCCTGCCAAGCGAAATTTGAATAAAGATACATATAGGAATCAGTTTGCAGTTGGGTGGGTGGTCCTTTGAAAATCTTGTGCATCAAACTACTTCCTCCATTTTTGACCAATGCTTGTGAAATTTGGCTTACACATTTGTCTTGGGGTAAAGATGTGCAAGACACATTTTTCAAATGTGACAGAAATTGTATTGCCATGTTAATGGCATATTATGGCTGTAAATCAGGGAAAATATTGTGTATCAAACTGTTTTCATATTTTTGGAGCAATGCTCATGAAATTTGTCACACATGTTAGTCTTGGGATGGAGATAAGCAAGACACATTGTTTGAATGAGTCAGAATCTTCATTGCCATGGTATTGCCATATTACGTTGAGAAAACAGGGTCTCAATGGGTTTGAGGTATTTCTCACCTTCAGTGATCATTCTAGTTATTATTTTAGATCAGGCATATTAAAGTGATAGGCTAACATTGTGGAGCTTCAATTTAAAAAATTGTCAAATTTTGATATCTGAACTACATAGTAGTGTTCATATGCACAAATAAACACCCTAGAATAAAAAGTTTGGAAAGTTACACTGCCAATGGCAAGTTATGCATGAATAAACAATTAAAACTCGGGGCGTGTTTAAATAGCGTAGGTGTACACACAGTAAGTCTATGGGAGAAAATGGGCAGGTGAATCCGATCAACTTACGATATTCACTTTTTTAAAGCACTAAATAATCATTTTGTAATACAATTTTTTCAGGGCATTATTTTTAGACCTTATCAAAGACAATGGTAGCATGGGGGATCATGCAGCTCAGATTTTTTTAACTGTGGTAATTAAATGTTAGCCAATACCTTTAAGTATACCTCGCAAGTAGACTTACTGTGGCATTCAGCTCTTGTCAAGTGGTAAGGTGCTCCATGTATATTCAACACTTTTTTACATGATTTCTGATGAGAAACAAGTGTGTTCAGGCATAATACATATGAAGGGCTGCTCACAGTGAATGTCGTAGCATTGATGATTTTGTAATGATCTTTTGAATTTTACAATTCAAAATGTACATTGGAATGTTATACAATGTATCAGGGTAGTGAAAACAATAAAATGTAAAGAATTTTTTTGAGTCTTGTGACCAGTAAAAATTAACTGTGTTATTTTGATACCCTGTTATATCAGTGTTCTTTATAATGAGAGTGTATTGTACTATATTTTTGCTGCTTTTGTTCCAAAATTGTTGGCTCATAGACTGGTATTCACCCATAGCATTAGGTTTATCATTTTTTTTTTCACAGCGTTTTGTCATGTTGAATTTTCTGACTTTGATAAATGTATCATCTATCTTTTAATGTTACCAGGGGATTCAAGGATAGCATGACAGCCGAGCTGATGATGAAAAGAGCAAAGAAGATGGGACAGTTGAAAGGAAAGAAAAAGAACTTAGGTAAGTAACTTAGGTCAAGTCTCAATTTTATGGCATAGCAATCATCTGACCCACATTGCTGGATCTCTTTTTGTTTATTCAGGTTTCCCAACTAACCTTGAAATCAGAAAGAACCTAGATATGACTTCCAATTTTCCAGTCCAGGAAAAGTCAAGGACTTTGAGAAAACTCCCTCAAATGTGCATCATACTTAATACATAATACTTCTATTGAACACATGATTGAAGTTAGACCAAACTTGAAAGAAAGGTAACCAGGTCATTTTTAAACCTCTTCTTCTGCACTGTAGATCCAGAACTTATTCAGGAGTGAGTTTGTTTTCAATCCTGACTGAAGTTACGTTACCTTTCATGTCTACAGGTACCACAGGTAGCATCCGCACTTGTTCCTGTGGTTTTCATGTGATTTTGCACCGCTGTGTTTGACAAGATAGCGATGATAAACCACTAATGTATTTCCACTATGGAATTACTCAGCTAATAACCCCTCTTTAAGTGCATTGAGGAATCCAAATTGAATCCAGATCTAAAATGTGCTGGAGGCATCCATGAATGGTTTCAATTTTTATATTGTTTAAAACAAAATAAACATAACAAGTTGACAACAAATGGTGCAACCTGAATTCTTGTAGGTGCTTGATTTTTCACCTGTAAATGTGTTGAAGTCGCAAATATACACCCCACAATCTCTACAAAATATCCAGAGAGCTGTTATTTCCAGAGAATGTTAAGAGTTAAACAAATATCTTGCATATCAAGTGGGTGGTGGTATGTTTGATTTTATGTGATATATGGTTTTAAGGTTGAAACTGTGATCGTGACCATCACTTTGTCTGGTGTATTTTCAGATCCAATCCAGAGATATCAAAAGATACAAAAGGCCCAGCAGTCAACCACAGCACGACCTGTTCAGATGGCAAGCAAGAAGGGAGTTCAGAGAAAAGACTACTTCCAAGGTAAGAGGTCACTCAGTTTTATGATTGACTAGTGAAATAGTTTGGGTTGGGGAGGGATGATTATGGTCACACATAGAGATTTCTCATGAATTAGAAATCGATGCATGGGGTTTGGGAAATTTTGAATAAAATAGACCTCTAGAAATTATTATCATTATTCTGGATTTGTCATGATTAGAGATGAATGGGTATAAAACCGAACTCAGTCACTATTTATAACCCATAGGCATCTGTCCCCATATGTTAACACAACACTGTGTTTTCTCCCTTCTTTCTTAGAATTATGATGTCAAGCCAATATTGTCAGTATTTTCATCACTGTGAATACTGCAATTACATTTGAATATCCCATTGTAATTCGAATCATTTGAATTCAATTTAATTTCATGGCTACTCACATCACCTCGTTTTGTTTTTACTTCTTATCAGCTCGTGAGGAAGAGGTGGAACGAAAAGCTAAGGGTAAAGCTGAGGAAAGTGAGCAGAAGAAGAACAGGGTATTTGAGTAAGTTTAGATGTTTATATTAACTCTTTATTCACCAATACTGACTCAGATGAACCTACCCTAACCCACCAGTGTCGTCCTGAATCAACATTGGGCAATTAGATTCACATAATTTTCATTGGTCTTATTGTCCAATGGTATTGCAAAAAACATTGTATGCTGGTCTGTACCGGTATATGTCAGTTGTATACTTCTCCTTTCACAATAATACACTTCCACTTACAAATTTAAGGTAAAATTGCAGTTTTGGTGTACATTCTTTTCTTACTTTGTTGCTTTGAATTGCATAGCAGAATGGGGTTATGCTCAGCATGTTAAGACTTAACTTGAAGTTATCAGAGGGACCTATAGGTTGCTAGGAAGTTGTATTGAATAGAAGCGGAAATATCATGAAAACGCAGTGAAAGTCTAAGAAAAATAAGGAAAATATGAGTTATCATGTAAAATAGAAAATATGCCATTTACAAGTGGCAACACTGTGTTGTTTTTTACAAGCAACCCTCCATTTCTTTTGTATTGAAAAATGTTACAAAATCTTTGTTTACTTTGAAGAAATATGTCTTCATTTCTGTACTCCACGTGGTACATTCATTCTAACATTTTTCTGTACATGATGTTAAGAAATTGTCCCAGGGAAAGTTGTCTTTGGAGATAATTGATGGTGGTAGTTGTCGTAGGGGGTAATTGCATGGTGGGTGATTGGCCGGGCATTGGTTGTCCAGAGGCTAGTTGTAACAGAACTATTTCATATGTCCTTTTCCCAGATGGGTCCACTCCCAGGCTGACAGTTATGATGTCTCTGACTCGAGAATCAACTCACGCAGACTCCGTAACGGCCAATCAAGCAGCGAACCAAACCTTCCCGTCATGAGCCCCGACGTGGTGCAGGGGTCAAGGGTCAATCTTGTGGTGAGTCTATGATTTGAGTTGATTTAATTTATTCCCATTATGTGCATATTTACATAACAAGAACCAACATGATGACAAATGTACATACAATTATGAATACATGAGCAGAAATACAAACACAAATATGCACATTCATGCCATTGAGACAAAACAATTATAAACAAATCCGGGTTGAAGTAATCATCACATACTGGGATACATATTAGTTTGCACATTATTGTTTTAGAAATAAGCATTTATTAGCCTGAACCACAAAAATGAATAAATTTTGATTGTTAATTGAGGGATGTGAATCAACAACAAATAAAACAAAAAGAAAAACATGTTTACTCCTCTAATTAAGTTTTACCTGAAAAATTGAATAGTTACAATATTCACAGCATGGGCTGCCTTTGAGATAGCATTTGAAGACTTGAGTTATGCGACTCTAGTGTACTGCAGTCGATCGAACACAAAAGATGTGAAGAAAAGCACATAAAGATCTGTGTTATTGTGTGTCAATATTACATCAAGAAATGTGTTTTTTTAATTGTTGATGTAAGCATAGAAGATATAGTTATAATGTAATAATAACAACAATGAACACAATAATTGGTTGGAAATTCAGAGGTACATATCATCTGTTTTTGTTCAAACAAGTATTTTCTTGTTAAACTACTTTGATGTCAGCATGGTAGGTGTAGTTTCAATGTAACAAAACAATGAACCAATAATTGGTGACAAATCCAGAGGCACACATCCCTTTATATGTTTTGGTTCAAATAAGGACTTGCTTTGAAGACCCATGGAAGAGTTGCCTCTTAATTTTTATACCTCCATGACAAATGGTTTCAGAGTCAATGTGTTTTCAGGTGTTCTGAAATTGATATGTCTGTGGTGAGCAGCCATTCTTTGGCTGTTGCTTCATCGTTTAGTAATTGCCAGGGCATGTTTGTTTTATCGCAGAGCCCTAATACACTTGAAGTCCAGTCTGTGGAGAGCGCCAGCATTGTTGGAACATCCAGGGGGCGTAGCCACTCATTTTCATCGCCAGAAGGTGAGTTCATGTAATTCACTTTGTCTTGCAGTAAATGTGGTTAGAAATATGCTGCAGAAAGCGTGGACTGTGAGAAAGAGAGAGAGAAAAAAAACCCGTAATAATAATAATGATAATGATGATAATAACTCTTATTGCAACCTTAGGGTGAATTCTTTTGTTCTCGGCCTATTGTTTTGATTTCCCTTAACGCACACTTTTTCAACTTAAAGGTAAATGACATGATTGGGGGTAGTCTTCAACTTAAACTGAAACTATTATAGAAATAATTGAACTGTACAAGGATTCTGCTGTGAAAATGTTGTAGTCAAACGTTGGCTCATTCTAAAATAACTAATATCAATATACCTCGTGGCAGGCAAACCTGTTTTGTAGCTCTCTATGGCTTGTGTATCTATCGGGGCACAATAGAATTACAATATGTTCATGCTTGATTTTCCTTAAGTAAACAAATTAGAGACAAATCCTGCCAGCTGGGAGATCTACTCCAGCTGGTGTATAGTTGGTATATATTTCAACTGATTCAACCAATCATGTTACTAACCTTCAACACTCTCCTGCGCCATTGTGACGGAATAAACCATATTGTTTGGATTTCCCCTATGGTGGGTTATATGTTTATAATAATAATAATAATAATAGTAATAATAATAATGATAATGCATTTATATAGTGCATTTTCCAAATACATGTTCAAATGTGCTGTCTTATTTAAACAGATGGAATTTGAGTTTTTTTTGAAGAGACTGAAGGAGTGTTGATGCACCAAGTTGCAAATCAATGCATTCATTACTTTCAGATGGCAATAGAACTTGTCTAGCAGGGTTTTGATTTTAATTTATTTTCTTTTGTAGGTGATCGAGTTCCGTTCCCACCAATCAAGACGAGTTCTGCCCCTAGCAGTCGCACGAGGCAGGGGATGGTAGCCCGTAGGGATGCAGGAGGGGGTGCTGGCGGGGTAGCATGGGGGAGTGCTGGTAGCCGGGGGAGGGACAAAATTAGTAGGTGATACCCCACAACATTAGAAGCAGAGTGTAATTTTTACTATATACACTGAATATTTAGTGATAATTTTATTTTTGTGAAGTTTGCGACTACGTACATAGACTTATAGGGCGCAAGCTAGCCACTTCTCATCTTAGCGGCTCCCAGTCGCAGACTCCAAAAGATTGACACATCAAAATTATCTTAGACTAGTCATATGTGATGAAAAAAGATATTCAGCTGCGACGAAAGTGGTCGGGCTGTTGTCCCTTAGGAACCGAATTTAAGGGCGGTTCATTTACTAGTCCACACATAGCATAGTGCGGTTGATGTTGGCATCTTCGTGACGGTGTATTACTGCATGTCGTGCGACGCGGTGCGGCATTTTGTCTGTATGCGCGCAGCGCGTAATCAGCATGATGTTAGATGACATAACATTGCGCAAGTGAAATGAAAATTACCGCAGCCGCGCATACAGACAAGAATGCGCACCGGCGTCGCACGCATGCAGTAGAACAGCCGTACATGAAGAAGACGCCAAACATACCCAACTAATCTATGTGTGGGACTAGGTACATGAACCCCCTTAAATTTCCGGTCTGGGACAAACCGACCACTTGTGTCCAGCTGACAAATCTTTTGTTCATTCCAATAGATAGTCTAAGGTAATTTGAGGTCAAATTCTTTTGGCGTGCGGATGGGGTAAATTGAGAAGTAGCTAGCTCTCAGACTATTAGAGACTCCTGCATTGTCCTACGCATGAGGCGGTCAGCTTCCTCCAGCTTACTCCATCTTTGGCTAGTTCGCCGATATCTTTCCACTTCATGAGGTTGCCTTGGAGATCTTGCTGAAGCCTTAGTTGTCAGTTCATCTTGTGACAACCTCTATGTCTTCTCCCTGGGGGGGGGGGGAGGGGAGTCCACCATAGGGCCTGATTAACAAGGCGGGTAGATGGAAGCCTTGTTGCATGTCCTGACTATTTCAGGCGTCTTTGGCAGATTAAATCAGATAACGGGTTGTTTTGTCCTTTTTTATTCTTTGTTGGTAACAACTAAACAACCACAAATATTCCACTTCCTAATACACCTGAACAAAGTGAAGGAAAGGTTAATAGAATTGCAGAAAATAACCCTCCCAAATGATCTGAATTGAAGCAAAATTGTGAAAATGTAAGGTTTGTGCATTAGCATGTATTTTGTACATGTGGACACGTGCAGAAATACATTTGGATACACTGTACATGGTCAAATTTCCAGTGTCGGTTAACACATTTCACAACAATTAACACAACATCAGTCGAACCAAATCAGTTTACATTCCTACTTTATGTGAGGTTTAAACGTCATTACTAGTACAGAAAAGGGTGATATTTGTTATTGGGTTTCCTGCTGACAGAAATATGATACTCTGGGGTACCACATTGTATAGTGCCCTCTTGTGTCCATGACTATTAGAAGTAAGATTTTATATTAATGGTGTTGGTGTTGCAGTGGTTCACAACATACAAACATAAACTGGCAAAAAGTCAAATTGAACTGATGTTGAAGTTATGTTAAAACTTTTGTTGTAACATCAGACCAGTTAAGAAAACATTTTAAACAATAAGAGTTTCTTAAAGGCAAGGTTCACCCTGACGTCAAGTTGGTTTTAATAAAAGCAGAATAATGAGAGGAACATATAAGTGAAAGTTTGGTGAAAATCTACCAAAGAATAACAGAGTTATGAAGGTTCAAAGTTTAAATTTTATGACGTCACAGGCGAGCAGCTCCCTATATGTCATGTAATATAAATTACATAAAAGTGCCGTTTTCTCAGAAATTTGAAATTAATTTACCTGAGCATTCAAAATATTATCACAAACATTATTTCATATATGCTTCTGTGAAAAAAAACACCATTCAATCATTATGAACCATCAAGAAATGGCAATTTATAGAATTTATATTACTTGACATTATAGGGAGCTGCTCGCATGTGACGTCACAAAATTAAAACTTTAAACCTTCATAACTCGGTTATTCTTTGGCGGACTTTCGCCAAACTCTTACTAATATGTGTCTCTCATTATTCTGCCTTTATTAAAACCAACTTGACATGAGGGTGTGAACCTTGCCTTTAACAGTGAAAGCACTCAAAAAATAACTTTTACACAGTTTTGTACTATGCTGAAGAAAAATGCAACAAAAATGGTAAATTTCTATTTGGTAGCTCAGGGTAACATTTATGTCATCATATTTCTGTGAAATTATTTTTTTTTCTGTGCATCCCTGCAATATATGGCTTCTCTATGTGTACAAGAATACAAGCAATCAGACATGTCTGTTTGATCAGTGGGTGAAATACACAGACTGTCTGGGTGTGTGTCATAGGTCTTGTGGGTAACAGGCAAGATGTAGCCATGAAACACTACAGACCAGTCCATGAAGCCTTTTGTTGTTTATGATCAATGTTTTTGAAAGGTATGGTAAATAATGATGAACTGTGTAAGATTCATTCAAACATTTGCCATGTTCAGACGTGGGTTCGTAGTCTGAGTAAAATTTTATTACGCAGCAATTAAAATTCCAAAGATATTTATTTTACCATGACCCTGTGTCCACCTGACGGATCACGAGAGAAACTCCGACCAGTTTACCACGGCCTTTGCAGGAGATCATCGCAGAAAATTAAACATGAATTGGTTGTAAGGTCATAGATACTCAGAGTGCAGCTAGTATGGGCGTCCTGGAAAAAAAAACAGGAGTATCTTGGTTGGAGGAAGGTCAGAGGAACTTACCACGACCTCTGTCCAGACGGGCACTACTCCGACATTTCCTCCGACCTTTCCTCCGACCATACTTTGACCAAAACGGCCTGCGTCTGAACACGGCTGTTATGCTTTAGACTAATCTGTTTTGTCTGCCATGGGGGGAGGGGGGGGTGGGGCATCCAAGTGCATAACAAAAGATGATGCAATACTTCATGTTTGCAGCTATCTTTGAACTAAAGCATTGCATTCATTAAAACAACCATCTTTTGTCATGGTCTCAGATGACCCCAGCTATGTTGGACAAAGCTATAGAGTGTTCTTCGAAGTGGATCAGTCTATTGTTTAAACAAACTTGAAAATTTCCACTTCCTGATATACCTGTACAAAGTCAATGGAATTGCAGTAAGATCGTGAAAATAAACTTTAGTGAATTCCTCGTCTTGAAGCAAACTCACAAAAATATATATATGGCATATTCAGACGATCATGATTGGAAGAAGCGTCCTGGATAGGATGAGAAACGTTCTCATCGGATTCAAACGTAAGTCCAGTTGAACTGATTTAAATTATTGTTGTTCATATACAGTATAGTTACGTTAGTCTATGTACTTGTATAATCATAGTAAATCAGTGCTGTCCGAGAAGTCTTTCACTGTTCATGATAAATATTTTATAATGGAATATTCATGAGAAATAATGATTATTATTTAATGTTCATGTAATAATTGAAATATTGTACCATAACAACAGTCTATATTTACTTGTTCAGTAAAAATACTTATGTGCCATCAGTGAAGCCTTTTGCCATTTATGATAAATGTTATTTTGAGAATAGTATAATGAATAATAATTGTTTAACACTCATTGGACCATGTTAATTTTAGTACTATACTATTAAAAGAAGTTGTGTTTGTTAACTGGAACAAACAAAATACTGTGCTGTCTATGAAGCCTTTTTATATTTATCATAAAATATGTTTAGAATGGTATGGTAATATTGAAAAACAACAAGTGAAGTATGTAACATTTGATTAATTTACTCTTGTACTAAGAAAATTTAGTCTATGTTTACCCGAACAAATAAATATACTGCAGTGTTGTCTGTGAAGTTTGATACTACTTATGATCACTATTTAAAGAATATAATGGTCAGACCAAATGATAATAAACTGTTCAACAGTCTATATTTGCTTGTACAATAAAAAAAATACTTTCAGTGCCGTCCATGAAATCTTTTGCTATGCATGATAAATGTTTTAGAATGTTGTAGTAATAATATTAAACTGTTTAACACTCTTCATGATATAAAGGTTTGCAGAGAGAATTGATAATGCTGAACAGGTTTTTTGTTTATCTTTGTATTATCACATTAATGATAAATTAGATCAACATCTCTCTCTCTAAGTGCCATATCCGGAGACGTAGGCGATCATGGCGTGCCACAAATCTCTGTTCCTAGCTGTTTGAATCAGCTCCACCTCCCGCTTACCCACACCTCTCTCTGTAATCCATGCATTCAGACTGGTCATCCAATTCATACGTTTCCTTCCTCTACCCCTCTTTCCCTCTATCTTTCCTGTCAATGCTAAATTTTCAAGACCGTCCTTTCTAATTATATGTCCTACAAAACTCATTTGCCTAGTTCTTATCTCCATAATCAGCTGTCTCTCCACACCAGCTCTTCTTAGGACCTCTTCATTGGTTACTCTGTCAGTCCATGAAATCCTCATCATGCGTCGGAGGAACCACATTTCACAACTCTCCAAACGCTTTCTCATGTCTGATGTTATTGACCATGCTTCACTTCCATACATCAGCACCGGGTAGATGTAACAATTCAGTACTCGTAATCGAGTCTCCATTCTGAGTGTCCTGTTTCTTAGGATTTTCTCCAGCTTCGAGAAGGCTGATTTAGCTAATGCATTCTCCTTTTAATCTCCCTTGTACTTCTGGAGTCATCTGTTACGGTACTACCAAAGGTAATTGAAGGCGGATACCTGTTTGATGGTGTTATCCCTTATTTTAATATTGCATTTTGGAGCTTCCTTCTTCTTTGAAATAACCATGCATTCTGTTCTTTTACAGTTGATTGACAACGCCTTCCTTCGCTCTCTGTAATAACCACATCCAACATCCTCTGAAGGTCTTCGTGGATTCTGCTATCAATACAGTGTCAATCGGCGTATCGTAGGTTTGTTATGTTTTGTCCTCCAATTTTAAGTCCCCTCTCCTTTTCCAATATCCCTCAGGATGAGTTCACTGTAGTAATTAAAAAGATCTGGAGACATCACACAGCCCTGCCTTACTCCCTTTCAATATATGTATATTTGCTGAGTTCTCCATCAACTCTGATGCATGCTGACTGGTTCCAGTACAGACTTGCCAGTAGACGAAGGTCTTTTTCATGTAGGTCCAACTTGTTGAGATCCTCAAACATTTGTGTATGTCTAATTTTATCAAAGGCCTTTGAATAATCAATGAAGCATAATTATATAGACGTCTTTTTGCATTTCTATGGCTTGATCTTTATTTTCAATGTCTCACTCTTTTTTTCTGAGTCATTAAAATAAAAAAAAAGACCAAGCATATAATCTTTTTTATCATTAATTTGATTATACAGAGATAACTAGCAAACTTGTTTGGCATATTTTCAAACATTAACTAGATTTTAATTCGTCACTGAGACGAATTGGTGATCCGCGTAAACGCTCCTATCATTAAATCTAAACAAAACGTGACAAATATTCTATACCAAGTATTATTACATGCTGAAATATGTCCCTCATCACTTTAAATTCTCCATCTAACATTAATTTAGTATAAGACGTCCGCGTACGCGTACGTCCCGACGCGCGCGCACTTATGATTAGCACTAGTGATGACCTTTGACCTTAAGTTGCTGTGTATCAAGTTTGGTTGTTTTAGTCGACTACAGTCTATTAGTGATTTAAAAATGTCCGTCACACACTACGCGCGCATTTCATTTCTTTGGACTTATAAATAATATTTTGGGCCCATTTGGTCAGAAAGGGGTTCTAATTGATGTAGAATTCAGTCAGTAATCCAAATCCATCGAAAAAACAACGGTATTCGATCGGGAAAGGGGTGCGCGCGAAAAAAACTTGCGCGCATGCGCGCGCACTAAAATGCTCCAAATGATCTGAAACATATAGCGCTGTTAATAAAAAGTCATTTGGAGCATTTTTGAATTTTGACGTGCCCGTACGCACGCATCGTGGCACGCGCGCACGTTGCTAGGTCCAGCAGTTGACCCTTGACCTCAATTTTACGTTGGTCCAATTTGATTGCATAATTGTATTTCAATAATGAGATATTGACAAATGTCTGTTGTTACTAATGACGTCATAGATGACGTCACGGATGCTCTTTGACATTAAAATGATTACCATGCCGAGGTATTGACATGGGGCATAACTATGCTAAGTTAAAAGACTATTGGTGTTATCGTTCTTGAGTTATCATCTGAACAAAAAATGACCAGAAATATACATGAATAAATAAAGATTTTTACATCTATGGTGATCCGCGTTTACGCAGATCACCAATTAGATCATATCACTATAGTGCTACATGTATTATGGTAACAGTCATCCTGTATTTAATACTTGTACTGTGAAAATATTATTGAAATGTTTACTTGTACTGTGAAAATATTATTGAAATGTTTACAAAATGTTTATTAAAGATCCTTTCTCACTCCCAGCCTGCAATCATGCCAGCATGTGTGTGTCTTCACCTAGTGGCCCCGGTTATTCATTATTTGCCTCTGTGATTCTCTTTTTCACCATGTTTTACTTACATGTACGTATATTAAGTATAAGCTGATGCTGAGCTACAACCATATACAAGTGAGGGTTGTATCTTGTATACAAATAGCCCCTTGCACTTGTCTGCTATCTCCTCTTGGTAAACATTAACTCTTAAAGGTAAATGACATGATTGGGGGTAGTCCTCAACTTGGGCTGAAACTACTCTAGAATCAAGTAAACTATGCAAGGATTCTCCTGTGAAAATCTTGCAGTCAAACGTTGACTCATTCTAAAGTAAACAATGCCAATATCACTCGTAGCATGGAAACCTGCTGTATGGCTCTCTATGGGGCTTATTTTTATCATCCCCGGATAAAATTAAGATACTCCTATGTTTATGCTTGATTCTCAAGTAAACAAATTACAGACAAATCCTCCCAGGTGGGAGATCCACTCCTGCTAGTGTATAGTTGGTATATATTTCAACTCATTTGGTTCTTGAGGCATTTTCAAGTGTTCCCAATAATGTCACTAACCTTTAATGTGCCGAAGTCGCAGATCTGCACCAAATAATACACATAAAGGCATAGAGACTAAAATCGTCTGGCATGTTCAGAGTTAAATTTGATGACAGAGGGCATGCTTCAGTGGAATTATTGTTCTAAGACAGATGTTAGTGCTCAAAGATAAGTAAACCTAGGTTTTGTTTTTTTAGATTTGTTTTATTTGGGAAATAAAAAGTGTTTTGAACCAATCATTCATACCTGAACTAATGAGATAATTTGGATTTATTTATCAAAGTACAATATTTTTCCTATCGCCAATGTGTTATAAACGTAACAGAACAAATACATGTATATAATACAGTGTATATACAATCACTAGTGTTATGAGACAAAAGGCATCACCCTCAATCATTACTTGTGATTTTTTTTATTTTCCCATGTTCATTGATATGTTTATTCCCTTTATTGTCAATATTGCTGTGAACTTACTATACACAGGAACTTGTTCTGTAAGTATCTTTGAGTGTATATTGTTATGTATATATGGAAATAAATATATATCTAAATATATACATGCATATCAAGCTATGATGTCAATTTTTTCATACCGTAATTAAGAATGGAAAAAATTGTTAAAGGGAAATCTACGTCTTCGTGCCTCTCCACCACAAAGTGGAGCTGTCTCAGTGCAACCCCCCCCCCCCAATACTGAAGAAATTAGGGTTGGCAGAACTAGTGGGAGGGGGGGGGAAGGGGACCATAAATAAGAAAAAAAATGAATAAATGAATTAAAATGAAAAAATAAACAAACATCTGGCATAGTGATAATATCTGCAAGTGCCCTATTCCATTTCTCTTAATGTTCTTTTTGCCCCACATATGTACATATTACCGCCCCCCCCCCCCCCCACCGTGTGTAAACCTATGGGTATCAGTATATCGTGATAATTGAGCAATACCCAATAAATATGTAGAATGAAAACTGGAAAAGAAAAGGATGTTTGTACCTTGTGATTTTGAAGATGTGTTCTGTTGATGTATTGTTGGTTTTGAATGTTTTGTGGCATATTGGGACAGCACCCCACGGAGGACAACTCCCTCAGAGGACTACTCCCCCTGAGGAAAACTCCAATTTTTTAACTGGAAGCATTGTTGAAATCCTCCGAGGGGGGGGGGGGGTGGTCCTTGAGGGAGTTGTCTTCTTGGGGAGTTGTTCGTCAGGGGAGCTGTCAGGTGGGGGTTGTCCCCTTTAGAGGACTTGTCTTACGTACCGGGGGGGGGGGGAGTTCTCTACTGGGGGAGTTGTCCTTAGGAGGAGTTGTCCTTCAGAGAGATGTCAGGTGAGAGTTTTTCCCAGGGGAGTTGTCCTGGAACCGTGTTTTGGATGTGAACAGTGTGAATGCATGTGTATAGTGCTGCAATGTTCGGACTGATGATAGTTAAAGACGCTATATAACACTGTGGAAGACTCGTTTAAAAAATTGTCGAACTTTGCTATCTGACATATCTGACAGTGTTTGAATGGACAAATAAATACCCTAGAACACAAAAGTTCGGACAGTTATGCTGTCACTAGTACATTATGTGCAGATAGAAATTGGCGCATTAATTTATTCTCAGCCGATAGGAAATTCTGCAACACAGCAGTCTATGGGGGAAAGCTGGAATGGTATTTCAATGATTTTCACTTTTTCAAAGCACTTAATGATCGTTTTAGCATCTCTATTTGTCAGGGCTTCATTTTTAGACCGTATCAGAGACACTGGTAGCATGGGGAATCATGTAGCTCAGATTTTTTAAACTGGAAACGTTGTTATACAATGCCTTTAATTTATTGTGATAATGATGAATACAAAAAACATGTAAAATACCAGGCCAAACGTGAAAAATTCATGGTGTAAAAAAAATCCACTTTTACTGTACACCAAGAGAGAAGGTTTTCTTGAGGTCCCTTCATCTTTTGTGCTTAACCGTTCAAAGTGAATAAAAAGTGTTCATGAGTTGGAATAAAACTCTGCTTGAGCACAGGTCAACTTGTAATTTTGAATAGGTCCTGAATGAAGAAAGTATCATATTTTTTACGAGAATGAATGACTAGGCCATAACGTCTACTTTATTATTTTTATGCATCAAGCAGGCAAGCAATGCAGATCAAGGCATTATGTTCATAAGCTGTGGCCCACATGAACGAAATGAACGTCTATCAACCCTAGCTATAACAAAATGTGTATAAATAAATCCCATACTAACAGTTTTCCTGTAAATACAGAAACGATGAGGGCAGCAGACATGGACACCAACACATGATTTATGGACACAGATAATAAATACAACAAAAAAGTAACTACCCCCCCCCTTTCAAAATACTATAACTTTATAACAGAACGATTGTGAGCAAAATAATTTGGTAAGGGTGTTTCTGCACTAATAGACTAGATACTTCTTGAAAATATGCTTGATCCGTCGAGTCATGCATGAGTGAGCACATATTAAAGGCAAAAATGTGACTTTTCAAAAGTCACAAGAGTCATTTTGTGGGATTTTTGATGCAGAATTTTGACAAATTCTGTTTCTGGTGAATGATTAATCGCTATTTATGTCAATCATCTATCGTTTGATCCCCTTATACCTCCTTTGGCACTTTTGGCATATTTTACGCTTCGGTGAGCTCAATTTAAAAATGTCCACCCTTTCTCAATTTCGAAAATGTAAAATCCATTAAGTTAATTGCGAAAATTGAAATCCGATATTTTTCAGCAAATTCATCTTTACTTGTTGTACGAACATAAGAGGTTGTAACCATGTCATGGTTGAGAGAGCACACTTTATAAATACAGCAAAAATGCCATTATTTACCATTACTTTGAATAAGAGATTACTTCTGTGACTTTTGAAAAGTGGCATTTTCACCTTTAATGCATGCTCACGCATGCATGACCTGATGGATCAATCACATTTTCACACAGAAGTTAGTCAATGAGTGTAGGAACATTCTTCTTAACTTTTGCACAAACTTGTGTTGTTAAAAAGTTGTGGTATGTTGAAAAGGGGGGTAGTTACTTTTTGTGTGTGTGTGTATTATTATAAGATACGGATGCTGCTGAATAAACCCCTCGAATTTGCCAAGACTATATAGATAATGACAACAATTATATCAAAACAAAATTAACTAGGCGGAGGGAGGGGGGGGGAGGTCGGGGGGAGGTCCTCTCCCCTTCGGTGTGTCGGGCGATATGTCTGCAACGCGAAAAGTTTTCGCCGGGATGTTTCAAAACTCTTTTTATTTGAATCTCTCGCATATTTTGAGACCAACTTCGCGACGCCCGGGAGTGCAGTTCCGAAGATAATTTTGTACGTAGACCAAAAATTGCTCAAGAACGTGATTTTATGTGCAATTCCACTACAAATTTTATGTTCAGCCAAAAATCATATTTTTAAAAAATATTTTTGCTAGTACGTGTACTTCATTACTAATTATAAGCTGTTTATGATCGCGAAAGTGTCACCGACACATTTTCTCGGCAAAAACAATAAAAATCATGAAGTCAAAAAACTAAGATATACGTAGGAAATAAAAAAGCACAATAACCTACATGACATTTAGTTTGATATCGTATTTTTAAAGTACATTTGCTACGAACTCTACAGAGTATCTAGACCAAATGTTTACATATTTGGAGCTTTATTCGGTGATTTGAAGCAAAAATCTTATTTCACACATAAATTAGCATAATTAATGAATAACTATTTGAAAGAAAAAAATAGCCATAACATTTTGTAGATTATTTCACGGGCGACTTGCGTGCCAATTTTCGTCGTGATTGCACGGTCGACGGCCGAGATCTCGGTAGGAGGTGGGGGGGGGGGGGGTCGCGGGGGGAGGCCCTGGGGTGTCCCCCGTCCCCTGGTCCATCTCCCAAATAATCCGGCCTGGTTAGGGTTAACAGTATTGTGAAGTTTATATTCCTACACCTGAGAAGAGATGATGAAAATAATAATGTACCGGTACAACAGTGTTAACGAATAGTT
>JZLH01S0022968.1:90959-102178 GCA_001188425.1 Eucidaris tribuloides | reverse complement strand
GTCAACTATAATGTACTTGAATCTTTTTAAATAGGGCATCATCTTGTAGAAAATTTAGTCCCCTTTAATATGATGTCACACACATGGTAAAATATGGTTCTGTTACAAAGTTATCTTCCGAAATCTAAAAATTGATTTTTCAAGGCGGCCATTTTGAAAAAATGGCTGCCACGGTTCTCCTGGGCAAAATTCTCGAGGGCCCAATATCAGAATTTACGTTTTATGTGAAAATCAACACCTGTGCCAAATTTGGTGCTTTTAGACAAAAGTGAACAATTATTCGACTTAACCGCCGGACTACTGGCACAATTTTTAAAGAAAGAACATATAACTGAAATATTACATGCATGTTGTTGAAATATGTATAGTTTTGTTACTTCAGTTATGTGTCCACATATCATTTGGGAGGTAGATCTTTCAAAATATCTAGAAATGATGCATGGAAGGTGATTAAAATGCTATAGCTTTACTTGATAAATGAAATTTGACCAGCTCTCAAACAAAAGCTCGGCTGCCCACAAATTAAAATGACCTTAATTACTGCATATGTCGCTCACACAAGGCAAAAACATAGGGAGAGAGCTACATGTAGATGTACATGTAATTAGTATCACCCTGTGATCTGGATGAGATGTTGGCTGGAGTTGAGACCACATCTGGGGCACAAAGTAATTGGATGTTGACCTCAAATAATGTTTCCATGGAAACGTACACAAAGAGCTGATCTTATCTTGCACTTTAACATTGCCAAGTAGGATCCATGTTGCCATGTACACAAATGCAACTTTGTGAAAAGAAACTTCACAATCACTTTTCTGAAATGCATGTAAACATTGCTTTATGCTAAAAGTACATACATGTACATCATGCCATGCAAAAAAATAAAATAAAAATGATAATAATCCTTGAATTCATTAATTACAAGGACTTAATCAGCTTCAAAATCTACATTCAGGAAATTATTAATAATTAGATTCCCTGGAAATGAATGATACATGTATGGTATATATTGATTATAGATATCTGTGTAGCGCTGCATTGTAGACAGTTAATTAGAAATCGTCGCTAGTTAACTTTGAATACAAACGGCTGTCAAGCATGTCTCTGTTAATTTCAACAAGGTAATCTAACTTGTATTGATGGGATCTGATTGATTAGGTGTCCAATAATTTTGAGAGACTTCGAGTCAACATGTGTACATATTATCAATATTGTACTGAGTTTTGTTACTGTATGTAGTGCATTGTCGGTTACACTACATCAAGCATGAACTGTCTCAGTTTTCATATATTTTGGAAAATGATATCAAATATCTGTAGACTAATATAATTTTATCAAAAACTGCTTTAAAACAAATTAATTGGTGATACACATTACACTCTGATATGGCAGACGAGTAAAAAATGACAGTCTTTTTATAAACAAATCACACACACACACACACACAAAATCATCTTGTTGACAACACAGAAATGCATACAGGATAAGATTAATTCTGGATTGCAATGCCAGTCCAGTGAATGAAAATCGACATGTTTTATATCCTTGCAGCCAGGTTGCAGTTCCCTGCCATAGTGCCAAAACAATTTAAGTTTAAAGTAAACCCTACCCCCCCCCCCATAAAAAAATGGTTAACTAATAGTTCATCTTCAACAGTTTTTGTAGACATCCCTTTCTTACGAACACATGTCGTTGCTCTTGTTAGTGAACGGTGTGCTTGTGTATATTACATGTATTTCATATTTATAATGAACTGAGTTGACACATGTTTAATGCAATGATTTGATAAGTGATATTATGATATAATTTTTCTGATGATTAAGCTAATGTTTGCATCTTATCACAAACTACATTTTTGGGGGGATTAATGTGTTATAGTGATTCTTGATAATGAATGTATTACTCTGTCAGAGTAGTAGGCCTACATGTAAGTCTGTGGTTTGATTCGCTATCAGCCAAAGAGTTATCTGAAACCTAGAAATTATAAAACCAGAAACTAAAGTGTGTGTGTGTGTGTGTGTGTGTGTGTGTGTGTGTGTTTGGGTTATTGTTTTCCTCTATATTTACACTTAAACTTGTTCAAGATCTGGTTCAAATTTCAAGTGCAGTGTTTTTTCACGTTGTGTAAAGATATATGGTCTGCATGCAGTCTCCTGTGAATGTGACATTCTCATGGTTAAAGTAGTGGTATGCAATACAATATACACTGATAACTGTGATTTCTACAATTCTGAGGGATTACAAGCTGTGCATAATCATTTTTAACTTGTGTCAACAAAATGAATCTTTCCCCTCCTCCAAAATTTTATTCATAATCCCCCCCCCCCCCGAGAATGGCTGTATGCAGGAAGGGGGGGGGGGCACCAGAAAATGTCTAATACCACTCTTTTTCTGACAGATTTCAGATTTTGACAGATGTTTAGTTTGAATCAGTGAATAAGGTTTTTGCCCCACCCCCCGAAAATTTTGTGTAGGTCCTTGCCAAGTTTGGCCCCCCACACACAGAACAATTTCTGTGTTGGCCTTGCCCCCCCCCCGCCCCCGAACAATTTCTGTGCAGCCTGTCGCACATCCAGCCACAAAAAAGTGTGTGCCTATTTGCCACTAGACAAGTATCTTGCATTTTGCTGCATGCACAAGCCACAATGATCCCCCATGCCCTGGGCCGGGGCTATTGAGGGATCACTGGCAGTTCATCATAATCAGAGCTGATTGTCCCCCTTAACAATTGATGATCATGAATACAGTAGCGGAGCCCCAGTCAGCCTAATAATGTTTTCTGTGAAGTTGTTTAACTGGAGACCGACAGGGTTGCAGCGGAATGGTATTGTCGGCATTATGGCAAATACCATCCAAAACAAATATGACATTGACAATAGAATGACTTATTACAGCCTTGAGTGATGATACACTAAGGGGGGGGGGGGGTGTTTGGGTATTTACAGTACCTTTCACATAGTTTTGGTTCTAAAATATAAAGTTTACTGGTAAGCAATAGGAAAAAATACAGGCGTATATTCAGAGTGCGTAAAAAATTATTGGTGCGCTTTCCATTCTAACCAACAGAGTGGGTGTGCACACACGAATTCAGTATGTGGTCCAGGATATGGACTACATACACCCAACTGTAGTTAATAATATTAACTACACGTATATTGAGGGATTTTTTTTGAGTTTTTTACTCACATCAGTGTGATTTTTAAATCCAGAGCCTACAGTAACCTGTGCACAAAAAAATCTCCATTGGTGGTATAGACTCTGGACTGGGAGTGGGTGTGCAATACTGTGTCATAAATTGTGACACTTATTTGTAGAATGAATGGAAAATCTGTCATCTTATGAGAAATATCCCGTATGGGTCGAAATGTCACTTCAGTTAACACACTTTCCCTCTTCATTCACAGGTCACTTTGTATGTGATCATGTCAAACAGATGTTGTGGTGGGCTGGTGGCTGTACATGTAAATGTGTGATCAGTGCATCACGACTGAATGAGATTTACATAGGCTGAGTTGATTTAATTTCATGAAAGTGGGCGTATTTGTGGAAGGACGATTTAATTACGTGTATCAGTGATAACATTCAGTGAATGACTGAATGAGGGATACGGTGAGTTGATTTAATTTCATGAAAGTGCGTGCGTATGTGTGTAAGGGGGAAGGACATGTTTATTTACAGCCATTTGGCCAATGATAACATCATTACTAGGTTGATAAAATGGTATTTTGTTACTGATTTGTATAAATTTTTTTAACAAAGTTCTAAATATTTTGCTTGTTCAATTGGGTGGTGTAGCATGTGTTGATCAGAAATAAACATGAAACCAACCCATCAAACTCACGCCATGTTCTAAGTCCCAGGACACCAGGCAGCCATGAACCTAGCCCATTTTTCCCCAACGGACAGCTTACGCTAAACCATTTGGCATCATTTCCTAGACATATTTAGTCAATACTAGTCAGGCGATAAACACAAAAACATAACTTAGTGTTAATTCAACTGTGCGCAGCAGTGTCACAATTTGCAGTGTGTGACTGCAACAAATGAACTATGCAGCAGTCCTGCAGTCAGATTATTTCCCTCTTTGCCCACACAAAGGTTTTGGTAGGTACGTATTTGGTTGGGGGGGGGGGGGGGTCACACAAGAATCAATTATTGTAGGGCTCGTTGAGTACTATGCGATGATTGACAGGCGAACAATAGCGAAGATTCACTCCAGCGATTGATTGACATTGTATTGATTCCCGGCTGGGGTTAAAGAATGGGCTGAATGAAGCTCATTTGCCTTGAAAGCCATCATCCTTTGACGAACAAAGTGAAAAAGAAAATAGATGTAGACTAGATCTTTGGGTCATGCGCGCCTGTATCTAACCTAAATAGTTGTTCAGGGCATTGTATGATTTGTAAAGCAACCATGTGCTTTCTCTTTGGAAGGAGTTTTATTCCAAGACCATAAAGTACATGATAAAAAAATCAGGGGAGCATAAATGGATACATGTATGTCTGCATAAAAGAATCATGTCAGTTCCAGTGCAATTTACTCAAAAAATTATTCCCATTCCCATTACATTTATCAAGTTTTTATATCATGTCACCCTGAAACATGGATACTGTACATTTGCTTCCCCAAAAATTCTTGAATAGGTTTACAGTAAAATTAAAAACAGAATATTTGACATTATTTGTGAAACCCAATGGATGCAATGTGAATGCAATATCACACAGGATAATATAATAATTGGAGACCAAGTTTTACCACCTTAAGGATTACAGATATCAAAGAATACTGTGTGTTACAAATATAAAAAAAGATTTGTAAAGTTTTCACCAACGATCAGTCTTTGCTTGCTTATTTGTTATCAAACAGTGAAAGTGGAGGGCTTTACATCTTGTGTTGCATGGAGTACTCATCTGAATGATTGATGCCTGTTGTAAGGGACCTTCATTACCACTATTTAGCGCTGAGCAGATTGTCATTGTGTAGTTCTTGTCTACTACCTAGCCTTGTGATGTTAATTTATGCATGTATGGCAACAAGGAACCAGGGACAGTGCACTGAATCTAATCCTAATGATTATCTGTAATTAGTGCATTGTTCTGGATGAGTGCTATAGAAATCAATTCTGTGGGATCCTTGTATCGACGAACAAATGGCGGACAATAAGCCCAAGCCATCCAAGGAAATGCGTCACGGCTCCGCGCACCCGTGGTATGACCAGATACAAAAGGGGTTTGTTTTTAATACACTGGTCATGTAAGTTTCTCTTGTTGAACATACAAATGCATAAAATGTGCAGAATCAATGAATGAATGAAAAGATCAATGCTACTTGGAAAGTCATGGCATGCACAGTTAGCTTCCCTTTGGGCTGTTGCAGGACAAGCAATTTGTCATTCCAAGTTTGACTGCTGTGGTGGGCTAGATGGTAACCTGTGACTCCTGGATTTAGGGGATGGGTCTGTGACCACCAATAATGCCTTGTGTTTTCCACTCCAGTGGGGCTATTGAGCTGGATGAAGGGAACTCTCGCAATTCCTTTCAGCCTGCTAAAAACACAAGATCCCTCCTCAAGTTTACTGTGGTGGAAAGAAGCTTTTCTCCTTCATATCTTTTTGCTGCAAATTATTATTAGACAGCTCCAACAGTGGCCTGGTGTTGTTGGGGGTGATGAAAGGCTGCGAACAGTTAGCCCACAAGTCAGGGGCTTTGTTCTGCCAGGGTCTGTAACTAGACACCCGTGTGGGAGAGAGACAAAGGGAGTGGGTCAGTAATTGGGAAGAAGGTTTATTCTTGTAGTTGAACAACTTCTAAAGAGGTATGTTATTCTCAAAATTCATTCATGATTTACCCGAAAACATTCTGAAATTACCCGATTCATTCTTGACCAAGTAATGCTAGGTTTGGTTTTATCAAAGTAATGAGAAATAACAACATATATGAAGCTTTATAAGTTTCTAGAATTAATGATGACCCTTACTTTATATTGCTTATTCTGATATTCTGTTATTGAATTTTGGGGCTAAATCGCCATACATGTATTTCTGATGCTAATTACACTTGAATTAGAGTGATTGGCGCTTACAAACATTTTGGCAATCACAATTTGGACGTCGTGAAAATGCCCAATGTTACTTGCAGTTTCTCTTTCAGCATTGGCTGCTGTACAACAAGCAAAAAACAAAATCAGCTATAAATGCTAATATTTGTAACTTGTGATACTATTAGTGGGAGGGCTTTGCGAGTGGTGTGTGACAATTCAGTTATTTCAGTTATTTAGCCTGTGATCCAATTGAAAAGGAAACAATAATTGGGGGAAAACACTGAGAGAAAATTTTATCATAAATCATATTCATTGTATTATGAAATCTGCTTTGTTGCATGCATGAACGGACAGTCACAGTCATCAGAACTTTGAAGGAAAGCATACACTCGCACATCAAAATTGCAGTGACCCTGAAAAATTGTACAAATTGTCATAGAAGTGTCACTCTAACTCGACCAACTGAAAATGGTTTTGCATCATTGCGAGCCAAACAACCTCCATCTCCTCCATTGAACATTATTTGTTTACAAATTGAGTTAATAGTTATGAAAAGACAATTTCATGGTTCCTGAATTTGACATTTGCCATTGATGGTGGCAGTTTGCAGAAGTATGGGAATGAAAATTGCCAACTATAATCTGGCTTCCAGACATTTGAATAAACCCATTGTGTACTAGGGAAACACTTTGATCAGTCAATTGCCCTGAACTAAGAGTAGTAGTGTTTTTAGGCTATTTTTCATGGACCTGGGACTACAACTCAGGGTACACAGGAAGCACATCTACGCAGAGAAATAAAAAGTTACAGGGTTTGGAACTGAGACTAAATGCCAAAAGACTTATGAAAGGGAGATGAACAGTTTTCATTTGAGATTTTTGTTGTTGATAAAGCTCAATTTTGCAAAAATTCATTGATGCTAATTACTCCGTGTAAAGAAAATTATTCTTAAGCATGAGTTTGGCAAAATGCTTTGTAATTATATCTGACTAACTGTAAAAAGAGTGTGTGACTGACTGTTGAAATATCTGTAAGACATACTTAAAGAATTATCCTATATAACACCCATAAACTTCTGCAATTTATCTCCTCCAAGACGGTGTACATGTACCTCTGAAAACTGAAATTACATGTACTGCATGTGCAATCATACATATGCAACTTCCATTTTGTGTTAAAATGTTATGTTTTTATCATTAATAAATTTTAATTATCATTCATTTTTCTGCTCTAGTGCTTGGTGAGTGGTGAAGATTGAAGAATTATGTCAATGTCAACATCACAACTATGAACCCTTTTTTTAATATAATCATTCCCTTTGATGGATCTTACTGATGGTACACAAATCAAATTTTATGGGTTAAGCCATCTAGAAAATGCCTCAATTTTTCCATGTTTTTTTTTTCATTCACCAGTCAACACATCTTCACACGATGAAACGGCTCCCTCGTGGAGACAGGTGGAAATTCCAACTCACTTGAGCTGGTTTACAAAATGCTCTACATGGTCAGATGGCTTCGTGATTGATAAAACCTAATGAGAAAATCAAATATGATTCACACCCAACAAACAAAAAATTGTGTCCTTCATAAATCGGTCATGATGTCACTGTGCCAGAGGTATGCACACGAACGCATCAGAACATTCACTCACATTGAACAGTCTGCTTATCAAATAATAAAATAACACTCGTTTAGATTGACGAGACAAAACAAAACAAACATTGTGTGTGTTTGTATGTGTGTGTGTGTGTGTGTGTTGTGTGTGTGTGTGTGTGTGTGTGTGTGTGTGTGTGTGTGTGTNTNTGTGTGTATGTGTATTATTTTATTGTTGTCAATCATTCATTGACTGAATATTTAAAGGTATTGCTAACATTTACCACAGTTAAAAAAACCTGAGCCGCAATGATTCCGCCATCGTACCAGTGTCTTTGATGAGGTCTAAAAATGAAGTCCTGAAAAATTGTATTTGCAAATGATATTTAGTGCTTTAAAAAGTGAAAACGTAAGTTGACTAGATTCACTTGCCATTCTCCATAGACTTACTGTGTGTACACCTAGGTTAATAAAACTCGCCCCGAGTTTTATTGTTTATTCATGTATAACTTGCATTGGCAGTGTAACTTTCCAAACTTTTGCATTCTAGGGTGTTTATTTGTCCATTTGAACACTACTATGTAGCTCAGATATCAAAGTTTTGACAATTTTTTTAAAATTGAAGCTCCACAATGTTAGCTCTATCACTTTAATTTGTGAGTGATGTTATTGGGTTTAAAAATATTATAGTGATTTGTGTATGTATGCTAATTCGTTTTGAAGGGTAGGGACTAAAGGGTAAATTTTGTTTGAAAAACAAAACAAACTGAGTAGTACTTAAAGGCAAGGTTCACCCTGACATCAAGTTGGTTTTAATAAAAGCAGAACAATGAGAGAAACATATTGGTGAAAATTTGGCGAAAATTCACCAAAGAATGACAGAGTTATGAGGTTTGAAAGTTTTTCATTTGTGACGTCGCATGCGAGCAGCTCGTCATATGTCATGTGATATAATTCCATAAATTACGATTTTTAATGATTCATGATGATTGAATGGTTTTTCTTTCATAAGAAGCATGTGTGAAATAACGTTTCTGATAATAATTGAATGCACAGATAAAATCATTTTCAAATTTCTGAGAAACGGGACTTTATGGAATTTATATCACATGACATATGGGAGCTGCTCGGCATGTGACGTCACAAATTTAAAACTTTGAAACCTCATAACTCGTTATTCTTTGGTGGATTCGCGCAAACTTTCATCAATATGTTTCTCTGATTGTTCTGCTTTTTTAAAACCAACTTGATGTCAGGGTGAACCTTGCCTTTATTCTTGGTCTGGGGGTACATGTATTTGTGAATACTGCACAAAATTTATGTTTTAAATCACAAATGCTCACAAATATTCTCAGTTGAAGGTGAAAGAAACTAAGTTATTTTCATTTAGTGATTTCAAAATTTTGCACCATGCTGTTATTGTTGTGTATATGGTTTTAATTCCACATAAGTACTATGTTTATCCACTGTTTACATTTTACAGAGATTATCCCTGGACAACACTTGCCCTCTTGGAATAAAGTTGGAAATAAGAAAATAAATAAACAGTGTTCCCCCATCACCATTCAGGAATGGGGATGATATTTACCCCGAAAACAATGGCTAGCACTTCACATGGCGTCTCTTTGGTGCTCATTATTTTCGATGGCTCTCCACACAATAGAATCCCCACATGCCAAGTTGTACCCCAAGCTGTACAATGTATGCCTCCCAGCTGAGTAAGCTAAACGCTATTCCAACGTGTTAAACTAGCAGAGCTTGTTTGACTTGTACCTGTACATCAACAAGGGCTGATGGAATTGAATTCCGTGAGCTAATTTGTCTTGAGGTGCGCAAAGATGAGAGAAGAGTCCCAATTTTTTTTCTTCAAATTTTAGAAGGTGTCCATTTAATTAAATTACAGTACCACAAAGTCAAAATGAATTCCTTTGGTAATCTACAGCACTAACTGCCATAGTACAGTGTGCTCCCGTAGTAAAAAACATTGTTATGACAAAATTCCTGTTACAGTAAAGTAGAAATTCAGGTCCCAAAATATATTTTTATATTCTTTATCTCAAAATTTTGATACAACGAAACAAAACTGCTGGTCCCGAGGACTTTGTTATAACGGCAGTCACTTGTACAACATTTGGGAGGATATGTGCATCAGCATAGTTAACAACCCCTACAAAACCTAAACATAAATAAAAAAAAGTGAGGCTCATTTTGGTTTATGTTGAGCATAGATTCATTGATCTAGAGTATTAAAGTCCAAACTCAACTTACAGAAGTCAAATTTGTGAATGCAATCTAACTTGGACCACAATTTGAAATTTGAATTTAATTCGCAATCAGGATTCTAGTGTGTCATCACACAGCTAAAAATACTTTTCTTAGAATGATCGGTGATTACAAACAAGATTCCAATCACAATTTTGCCACTGTGTGAAAAATGCTCTTGCAAAGTGTACATGGGGGCTCGTACATCAGATTGGTTTGATCAATTAGACTTTCATGGGAGGTCCTAATGTACACAAAAGTCTCACTTATTGCAATGTGTTGGTGACATAAATCAGTACGCAGTTTGTAATACTGGAACTGTTCTGAGAAGATAGCTCTCTGTTGTGGCTTTACCACCCCCTGAAATAGTCTTGAAAGTGGGGAACCTACCCACCCCACCCTCAAATAAATCCTGAAAATGACAATTCTGCCTTGTACCAGTGAGTATGTCATTGTTCCAAGCCAACAAAGAAAACTGGGAAATGACTTCCCCCTTTCCCAGTCAGGGAAAAGTTAGGGAAATTGAGAAAAGTCTCTCAAATTGGGGGGAAATCAAGGAATTTGGTTTTGTTCAGGGATCTGCTTTTGTCGTCTCATGTCTGTACCATGGATGCAAGGTGAGAAAGAAAGCCACCAAAAAAAAAAAAAAGAATGAGGTCCAAATGATGATCCTGTAATTTTAACTTCATCAAATCATGGATAAATCAGGAAAAATTGGGGAATTTTGTTTCAAATTATTAAAGATAGAGTTTGGGATTTGCACGCCAGAAAATGGCAAAATGAATGAAATCAGCTTAAATCGTTCACAATGTGAAGATTAGTAAAAATAAACACCTGTCATAGAACCTTTGGCTACAGTACAGTGTATGTAGTTTTGTTGAAAACCTGGACAGTTAAATTTCAAAATTCGCAAAGTGTGGAGCACGTTCTATTATTTCCAAAAGTGTCTGATCAGCCACTAGCCAAAGGTCACGCAGAGTTCAACCATTAAAAACCATAGCAGTGTACGAAGTCGCCCACTGTCCGTCAGCTGGTCGTGCTAACCGTGTTCTGCAATTTGAGCAAAATTCAAACTCCTGGAAAGAACAATATTGTGGTAGCAAATCGTTATTAGTTTTTCTCATAAAACAATAAGTTCATGACTTATGGATCTCCAACTTTCAACACACCATTTGTAAACTGTACTTCTTTACTACCGTTTGGTAATCATCATAAAGGGAAGTGATGGACTTGCAAATCCTTAAAGGCAAGGTTCACCCTGACATCAAGTTGGTTTTAATAAGAGCAGAACAATGAGAGAAACATATTAATGAAAGTTTGGC
>JZLH01S0022968.1:52643-63650 GCA_001188425.1 Eucidaris tribuloides | reverse complement strand
TTCTTGGCTTTTTTTTTTCGAATCTTGCTCATCTTTTGAGACCACATAAAGACATCCAGGCATGTGGTTCCAAAATTATGCAACATTTTGTATATTTGCATGTCGACCAAAAATTGAGATATCATTTATAATTTCAATACAAATTGTGTTTTTGGCCTAAATTCATGAGTGTGTGATTATTTTCACTTTTACTGAGTAAAAGTAAAATTTGATTTTTTTGCTGTTTATGATAGCAAAATTGTCTCCGACAATTATCATTGAAAACAATGGAAATCAAAAGGTAAAAATAATGAGAAATTAAAAAAACAAACAGTGAAATACATAAGAAATTAATTTTGTTACAGCAATTTCTTTTCCAGAAAAAAATTGTCATGACTTGAGGAATATTTAAGTGAAAAATTAGGATTCATAACTTTGTTTAAGTGATTTATTTACAAAAATATGATTTCATGCATATATTTGCATAATTAATTGATTATAAATAAAACAATGAATATTGTCATAGTTTTCATCACGCTGTTTTGTAGCTTACCAAAATGAATGCATAAGCAGCAAAGTTGTTCATGACATGTGCTCAATTGAAACAATGCTTCATTTTGTATTTGTTGCTAATATGTATTTCACAAACAGATGTGTAAAGCCCCTTTTCATCTACAGGTGGTAATTATGGACCGATACCACACAAGGATTGGGGTGGGGTGGTTAATACATCTGCGTTATCAGCAAAACATGTTTTTAATATGATAATCATAATTTAGAAAACGTTATGAAAATAGGCGCGTAAGGTTTTTGTCATTTTCTGCAGATGCTGGGAAAACTCTGAATGATATGTGATGACTTTCTAATCCCTCCTGGGGTTAAAATGATCGCCTTCCCAGATGAAAATGCCACCACTAAATATTTCCTTCCTGTATCAACGCGCTGCACATTTTGACATCTGTCAGTCCAAACAGCTTGGGGCCTGACTTCTGGAAAAAAATCACAAAAAAGGGACTTTTCGTCACTTTTCTTGCCTACATTTAGTCCACCCTCTTTCATATTCGTTCCATGTAGTTGCTAGTTTGATCATAAAAGTTCTGGTTTTGATATAGGCCTATAGGTGACCCCGATTTCCACTCTTTTAGAAAGTTGGTAATTTTAAAGTTCATTCATTTATTTGGTTGTTACATAAATGTAATCGGACATGGTATTGTTTGGAATCCACCAACACCCCATGGAAGAAATAGTAATATGAAATCAGAATAGAATAACAGTAACACTATTTTTTTATGTATTAACTGACAAGTTATTAGATCATGGGGGAAGAAAAATCATCTTGAATATAAAAACAGATTGTCATATTTTAACCAAACTTAGCAGAATCATATGTATGGCAAGGGGATGCAAAGTTGATCAAATGGTTCATGTAGCCTCAGTGGTGCCTAGATATTGGGGCTCCAAAATTATGGTACAATTGATGATGTATGATGTAGAGGCGCCACAGAGAGGTTGTGAGACCTCAGGGGAGCATGTGCCCCCCTCCTTGTTACTTCAACTTGTGGGAATAGTTCTATTATCATTATCAAAGACTTCCGACTTTGCTTTGTGAGGTAAAAAACTGGTCACCATTGTCAACAATTGAGGACTCCCAACCTCCCAGTCCACTCAAAAATTTACAACCCTCCTGAATAAAGTGAAGAGGATAACGACCTGTCATAAAATGTTCGTCCATAAATCACTGGCATGTTCCAAACTCCACACGCAGGTTGTAAATGTCTTGATGTTTGACAGCGAAAGGATAGACCTGCCACTGGTGCCCACCAAATTCAGGAGCTAGCAGTCAAATAAAAATTTACCAAGCGATTACAGAAAAGGTCCCATGAACCAGCTTTCAACAGATTTTTTTTTCTTCACTGGAATGACATCGCAAATACTTGCAGTCGCTTTACGTGTAGCTCTCCCTTCGTGTAACTTCATGCTTGCAAATGGACAATCACTGTTCGCAATTATTGCAAATATGCATACATGGAGATGGACTTGAAATTGTCATTATGTTTAGAAATGAGGGAATTGATTAAAACTTAACTCCAATCATGCAGCTACATGTACAAACCATGCTACTAGTTTGTAGCTCCATGCTCTAGTCATGCCACTGCCGATCATGAATAGAATATTACGGAAAAATGAAATTGCCCTGCTGTTTTGTTTGGGAAAACTGTTGGACTGTTTGTGAGCTATAGACAGCTGGGAGAAGCATTGATCTCTACTCTAATTTTTGTGAAAGACTCGGGGCTGCTGTAAGAAACAGGTGGCACATGCATTACAGCCAAAGTTGACCTGACTTTAGCTTCTCAAGATGTTCTGTAGTAGTCCCTGGGATCAATACTCTGGTCCAGAATATTTCACCGACCCTTCTTCCTCAAGTCTTCATTCATAGTTGTACACCAGACCCTGTAGTTCACCTTCTTGTTGTGCTGTATCATTTTTAAAACTACAAACCTTCAAACATCACATTTAAAATTTCTCTTCAATGACAAATATCATTATCCTTGAAAAAATAGTTCCAACATGCCTAATTGCCTTTTACCATTGCCTCTGTACTGTGTAATCACCCCCCCCCAAAAAAAAAAGAAAAAAAATAATAAAAATAATAATAATTAAAAAATAAAAGTAAATAAATAAATAAATAAATAAATAAATAAGTAAATAAATAGAGAAATGAGGTGGAGATTGGCAACGCACTTCGTGAACATGAGAAAACATTTATGTGTACTTGGAAATTGATGTAAAGGCAACCAAGAATGGACCAGAGATGAATAGGAAGACAGGTCAGAGGAGAAGATGGATGAAGAGATGAATTAATGTATAAACTCAGCATGAATAGCATGGCAGCAAACAGAAGTGAATGGAAAATGATTATCATCCAACAATGGTTGAATACTGTGTAATGACGATGTTAATCATTCAAAACAATTTTTGGTAGGTTTGATTTTGCTTTCTGATGTCTAATGTGACAGTGCAGAGAATGTCATCTGTGAAAGAGTTATCAATGAAAAAGTTGTCAGAAGTACCAAAACTACAGTGTATACTCCAACTTGAACTCTATGGGAATGAGAGTCTTGGATGGAAAGGCTTAATAAAAGACATTTATAGAGTCCAATTTTTGGGTTGTTTTTGTCATTTTAAAGAACTTACAGTTACATGTACAGTAGTACTAAGTTTTACATCTATGATTCTGAAGAGTGTTTTTGTCGAGTGTGCTTGCACATGTAGTGGTACACTATATTAGTTACAATAGGATAGCACAGGTGACACATTTAAATGTCTGAAAGTGGATATGATAACTTCTTCTCCCTCCAAAGATAATTGTTCATTTAATATGATTGAAGTGTAGATGCAGAAATATGATCACATAATATCTCTCACTTATTCATATTCTAATCTCTTCTTCTTTCAATCCTTTGACAAACTATCGAATTACACTGTCAGAGATTCCCCCTCTTGATGATACATTTCACGACTATTCTCGATGACAAAATATGGAAAGTTGATTGAAGAGGAGTGGGGGAGGGGGTGGGGGAAGGTGAGAGAGAATGAGAAAGACAGTAATCAGAAGTGAGAGAGTTTGGAGCTTGTTGGTCCCCTTAAGTCTTGGCCGTGTTTACCGTGTGTAAACCCACCAATCTCGTCCCCTCTCCATTCAGGGCTCTTTCCCTGCAGGCAGGTCCCTTTGATATTGCCGCCCTCCCCTCTCGGCACCTAAATGTTAGCAAACAACCAACACAATGTGTTCTGCCGCGTGGTTCTCTTCTTTTGCACCGAGGGAATATACATCTCTCTCCCGGCCGCAGAAAGGGTTACCTGTATTTGCAGCTTTAATATACTCACAGCCCATCACTTTCAGAAACACCTCAGGAATGTTGGAAAAGGAGGAATTTAGAATCGTCGTGATTTGTTTTATTTGTCGTTCTCATTTTCTTCATTTCCCGCATAATCAGCAGTCTGTAGTTCACCCTGTCAGGTTTGATCTGATGAAGAGTCCATTGCCTATATCTGTTTTTCGATGAATATTTTTATCAAAGAGAATAATATTGTAGGTGTCATAAGATAAGTACATGCATCCATAATCAGGCTTCTGCTGCTGCTACTACTTTTGCTACTACATCTACTACTACTAGTACTAGTACTAGTACTAGTACTACTACTACTACTACTACTACTACTACTACTACTACTACTACTACTACTACTACCACTACTACTACTACTACTACTGCTGCTATTACTGCTATGTACTACTACTACAACTACTACTACTACTACTACTACTACTACTACTACTACTACTACTACTACTACTACCACTACTACTTACTGCTGCTCTTGCTGCTACTACTACTACTACTACTACTACATACTTCTACCTGTTAGTGTTTACGGTGTACTGCTTCTACCACTCCACTACTTACTACTACTGCTATTACTAATACTACTACTGCAACCACAGTATTTATTTTTATGATTAAACTTCCAGAATTGATTAGTAAGAAATATAATAGTAATAGCATAGTAACGAGAATCCTCCTCCGCCTCCCCTCCTCCTTCCTCCTCCCTCCCTTCCTCAACAACAACAACTTATTTCAATGTCTTTATCCAATTATTACTAATCAAGTTGGTTATGATATAAAATTGAGTTGTATCCTCTAAAATATCCACTTTGATCCCAGCACTAATTCAAATAACTTTTGTCAATGATAGTCTCTGAAACATTCAGTAGCGGCCATGTTTACATTATAGTGTTCTGTTAGACTTTTAGAACTATAAAATTTGTGATGGATTATAGCAGTGATTAGATGACAATCAATAGCAATAAACATGAATAAATCATATTCTCCAACTGCATTTGTTATGTTTTTATGGGCTGAATGTGATAAATTTAGCTTTGGTATTCCCTAAGAAAAGATGACAACCCTTTGTGGTTAATCCGACTAGGGTAATGATTTATTAATTAGAATAAGTTGTTGGTAAATGATTATTCATTCCTGTACTTCCAGCACCTGTTTAAATAGAGTGTTATAAATCCCCCAAATTAGGTGCTTGAACCCCATCCCGAACCTCTTACTCCCCCTTCTATAAAAATTTGTTGGTGGGAGGGGGGAAGACTTTTCATGCCCCATGGGGTTGTGTCTATTGAGTCAAATTTGTCCACCCACCCCCAGCCATTGCCCATTAGTCCCAGCAGACTTGCTTGTCAACTGCCGCAATTGTTGCATTTGTAGGGTAGTCACAGTCTATTGCCGTTATGGTACAAAAGCATTGCTACTGCCATTGACAAAAGCGAAGAGTGAACAAATTTTTTCCCCTCCTACCGGTGCCCGAGTTGTTCGGTTCGTGGGTTGTGTGGGGATGGGCACACACATGTAGCTGGGATGCCTGGTAATAATGCCATGACCTACAGTGACCCGAAAAATCGTCCTGGCAGGACGAAAATCCCATGAGACAAATCTTTAACCTCCTTTTTCTCCAAAAATGCCGCCAAAAATGGAGAAAAAAAATCTGAAGGTGTGAGTTTTAGTTACTGACAGGAGATTTTTTTGAAGAGGGAAAAAAAAATCAAGCCATACTTTTCAAGTTCTCTCCGATGAGATTTGCAATTGAGCAATGAAAGCTTATGACTTCATTATGATAATATCCCAGTAGAATTTGAGTTCGAGACTGTTTGCAATTTGCTACCTGTATTACTTCTCTTGGAGTTTTGGAATGGTGAATGCCGGTACCATTGTATTGCTCTGTTTGCTTTCCTCAGCTTTTTTCTCACCATCTCTTTTTATTTAAATTTGATTTATTTTATTTCACTGAATCTAATGCAAACTGGGAACAGCTCCACTTGAAACATAATGTATAAATATTGGCATTAAACATGTAGTGTGGAATTTCTGCAACCATTGCTTTCCTTTTCCTTTTCCCTCAGCGGTATAAAAAACACATAAAGCAAACAGTAATGCAAATTTTCTTCATGTTCCTCCCATAGGATTGGCAATTTTTGTGTAAATCACATTAATTATAGACATTTATAGCATTCCTTTGTATGAACTTTTCTGTGAGACCAGAGATAATGTAATTTACTTTTGTTAATGAAAGAAAGTACTATGGTGACTGGTCAGCAAGACTTTCGATTCAAATTAAGCAATTTATATATGTTTTTTTCTCCTATTTGATATCTGTACATAACATTTCAAACAGTACAGTATTTTTCAGGAATGGGGTGTCCAAATCTTGTGCTATATTTGCTGAGGAAATTAGATAACATGTTTTAATTGTATTAAAAATGCTTTGTAGAGTTATCTGCCTAATGGAAAGAGGGGATTAAGAGGTGCTGCCAAGATGTTTTGAAAATGTTAATTTGAATTTAAAAAAAATATAAATATTGACATATTGTATTGTGAAGAACTGAAGGATTTGTAGAATTGTCTGTCAAATAATGTTTTTAGAGTCATTCTCAAGTGAGAAGTAAGACCAAATTTTACATATTCCTGACTCCTGAGTAGTACTTAAATCACAGCAACATGTCAATGACCTCCACTGTTGCAGTATTCGTTGAGTAACATTTAATGAACATAGTAGACAAGCATCTTGAGTGATGTATATTGCAAACACGTGGTTTGGCGGATATGTTGACAAATGAATGAATAAATGAAGAGTCCATTTGCGAAATGACACATGCCTACAACAAAAAATGCACAATTTGTTCCCCTTCCCTTCTCACAATTGCCATTGTCATTGCTGGTTTACCATTATTTACGGAACCAATTAGATTTTTAAAAAATGTGGACGGGAAAAATTACGATAGCACCACCAGAGTGGTTATGATTCGCGTCTAGACCCGGCTTGCTCCCTCCGCTAACCTACGGCGTTGCGTTATGTTAATGTGCGAGTCGTGTTTTTGATCATCTACCCACGAGGCATAATTCTCCCCTCCACATTGTGCTAATAGGCTGCCAGTTAGATGTGTTTGCTCGTATGTTGGGTGACAATGATTCGTCATGACACAAGCATTACCAACTTGGAGGGTTAGATGGATTGGTTATTTGTCGAGTTCTGGTCATATTTGTTCATGATCGATTATGATAAGAAATACTTTTTTTCTCGAGCTCAAGCTCTTTCCGTCTCCCTGTACCACTGAGGCCCTAGGGGTGTGCTAGGCGTTCCCTAATAGGGAGCTGATAATACACAAATGACTGGCTCACTCGTGAACGGGTACCAAATTATACTGACATTTCTGTCCTGGCTGCTGTGCGACATTTGCCATTAAGAACCAAACTTACTTTTCGTAGAATAATGACACAGCAAAGAAAATCTTAGTGTAATTTGGCTAATAGTGGATTTCCCTAATTTGAATGTGTAATATACATGTACATACATAAGTTCATTAGATCGTGCAAGTTTGTCACACATTACCTGGCTTATCATGGAGTAGCAGATAATATGGAACTTTCAAAAATGCCACGGATGACTCCATAACAACATCTTGATTGTCAGCCTGACTTAGCCATGTTCTACAAAAGTCTTTACACTATTTTGAGATCAAGAAGAAATAGTCCAATGTTAATTTAACAGGCAAGTTATAAAAGCAAAAACAAATTACCCATTGTCTTTTGTCATGAGTATGCCTTCCATGAGACAAAAAATCATAATTTTCTAAAAGTGTCATAATGTTTCGAGTTTAAAAAATCTGAGCTACATGTACATGATTCCTCATGTTACCAGTGTCTCTGATACTGTCTAAAAATGAAGCCGTGAAAAAAATTGCAGTTTAAAATGATCATTGAATGCTTTGAAAAAGTGAAAATCATTGAGAGATCATTCCAGTTTCCCCCATGGACTGCTGTGTTGCAGAATTTCCTATCGGCTGAGAATAATTAATGTGCCAATTTGTATCTGCACATATTTTACTAGTGACAGCATAACTGTCCAAACTCTTGTGTTCTATGGTGTTTATATGTCCATTCAGACACTGTCAGTTAAGTCAGATAGCAAAGTTCAACCATTTTTTAAATGAGTCTTCCACAGTTTTATATAGCATCTTTAATGTTCAATTCAATTAGAGTGCAGTAGGGGTTAAATTTCCATTAATTACATGCAAGAGTAATGCGAGATCACAGTTTCCTTTTGTTTCAATATATAAGTGGTTGATTGGTATAGTATTTCTCAGATATGTTACTGTAACTATATTCTGACATGAAGGTAGTTTGGGAAGAGTTCATACTCATTTTGCAAGCGACTGCTACTACATGTATGTGTACCTTTAATGACAGAGAAACAAAATATATTAAAAATTTATAAAGATAGTCTAACTGTAAGGGAAGTATTGGTAAATCAACAATATTTTTTTAGTGCTTTATAATTTCTAAATTCCTTCCATGAATTGGACTTTGTTAGATCAAATTCATATGATTGACTTGGCAGATGTTGTCTCTCTCTCTCTGACCACTTCACATTCGTCTGACCTCAACTCCTGGTCTCTTGTTTCATCAAGAGAAAGAGACGAGGGTTTCTCTTTTCCTTCTTTATCCAGTAATGTACACAGACCACTCAGGACTGGTATGCGGAGAGTGTATACACAAGGCGAACGAGCAAAGGCCGCTAAAAGGCCAAAGCAAACCTTTTCAAAACGTGGGCGCCGTCACTCTCAAAGTGTGGATAATAGCCCAAAATTTGCATGACAATTCGTGTAAATATCCCCATCATGGTTTTGTATTCTTTCGCAGTCGGCTGAGTAATAGCTTTGAATTGTGGGCACTGCAAAACAGACATGCCGAAAAACGATCTATTCCCAATTTCCCCCCTCGTTGTGTGTGTATGTGTGTGTGTTTACACGTCTCCTGTAAAAAAAAAGTAAGCTAAATGGAGGAAAGTTTGAAAGGACCTGAATGGGGGATCAGTTAGAGCTGTTTCGCTAAAGAGATTTTGAATTGACGCTATGAATACCTCAATTAGACATTCTCTGAGGGATTTGAAAGCACTTGACGAACAAGGTGCCATTAGGTGGTCGGTGTTGGTGCAAGGACATTCATCCATTGGGGTTTGTTGATAACAAGTCCGTTGTGGAGGCTGGTGTAGCGCCATCTTGTGTTTCAGAGCAGGACAGGGTCCAGGCTAGTTGGTCCTGTGAAGTGCAGTGCTTGCAGTGCACAAGTAATACTTTTGATCATTAAATCATTCATTTCCATTTAAGAGCTTACCATTTTGGAGAAGCTTGAGTGTTTTGACATGTTATTTTAGCAGTTGATTGAATTACAAATCATTTCACCACCTTTTATTTTAATATACCCTGGAGTGAGCCAGAGGCATTACATTTATTGACTGTCTGTCCAGTGTCCATACATCTGTATGTCCATGCATGGATCCTACTGGTCCGTGCATCTACCCTTTTGAACAAGAGTTCAAGGGATTTTAGTGAAACTTAGGCAAGGATGAACTGATTAGATTTTGGGCCAAATCTGTCAAGGGTCAAAGGTCAATGTCAATAAACTATGCCCCAAAATATAATTTTAGATATGTCAAGTAGAGATGCTCATATTGTAATTTGGTACATACACTGTAGGTGTGAAAAAAAATGCAGAGTCAAAGTGATCAAAAAACATGGTCATTGGTCGAAGGTCAAAGGTCAATTTACTTCATCCAAAATACCATTTGCTACCAGTTAACGAGTGGAGGCATATCCATTGACTGTGTGTAGTCGAATTGCTCTAGTTCCATTAGTGAATCGGCCATAACTGAAACTTATTTGTATCACTGTGCATTTGTTAGAGCATGAAAAGGATTGCACAAACGAATTACAAAGCTGCTTTAACGTTTCTTAGTGCTCCAGTTTTCTTGCTTTCTAACTTGTGTGATTGTGGATCTATGCTCCGATGAACACACGGCAAACTGCTTCATTTATGGCCTTTTCAAATGCATTTTTTAGCTCACCTGAGCCAAAGGCTCAAGTGAGCTATTGCGATCGCTTTTCGTCCGTCGTCTGTCGTGCGTCGTTTGTCGTGCGTCGTGCATAAACTTTTACACATTTGGGGGTCACATATGAAGGTCAAAGGTCAAATGAAGTCAAATGATAGAATATACCTGCAAGTTTCTTCTTTGGTTGGTATTGGCCCATTTGTGACTAACTTGTATGGTAGATGTTACATGTATAGTGACCTCAATGTTAAATTGGGGTCAAGGTCACATAAGTAGGTCAAAGGTCAAATGTTAGGATACTAGGGCGTGCCTTGTTTTTATAAAAATGGGTGTTAGAATTTATTTACTTGGCAAAATCAGCTATATGGCAAGGGGATGCAAAGTTTTCCAACTGGTTCATTTGACTACGTTGGTGCCTAGATCTCAGGCTCCAGGGGCCAAAACTATATGTATAACGGATGTTTTTTCTATGGGTACCATAGAGAGTTTGCGAGACCTCAGGTGAGCGTCGTGCCCCCCGGGGCTCTTGTTTGATTTTGTACCACCTTACACCTCTTGTTTCCCCCTCTTCAATTCAATATTTCAGATGGATCAGCTAACTCGGACGGCAGGACAAACCCCGATGAAACAGACAGTCCCGCCGTAGTGGACGGAACGGAACGACCCTCCTCAGGAAGTAAGTCTAAATATGGCTGTAATATCCCAATGTCTGGGGTTTGGGTGTGATGTATTCTGGGATATATTCAAGATGTACAAGCATGTCCATGATACAAGTGTGTATGCAGTTGTTGAACTGAGAGGCATAGGGCAAAAGCTGACTCTTGACTTGCTCGTCACGATGGTGGTTTGATAGGGAAGAAAAGCTAAAATTAGAATATTCCAGGTATTTTATTGAAAGGAGAGGTTGCTGTATTGTACTGCATATGAGACGTAAAGCCTAAATCGAGGCTTCATTCATTATAGAGAAAATGGGCAGATAGGAAATTATTTCCTCTGAAACATGTTGAAATGGGAGGTAGAAATCTAAAACGGAATAGAGTACAGCTACAGAAAAGAAACGTGAAATCTTCG
>JZLH01S0022968.1:0-36733 GCA_001188425.1 Eucidaris tribuloides | reverse complement strand
GATGTTCATATTCAAGAAGTGGTGGTCATGATAGGATCAAAGAAGTGTACTCAGTTGACAGTCCATGGTTTGATATACTGAATCAATACAGAATATGGCACGGTTCATCAAGAAGAGAAAGAAACACAAGTCTTCCACATTCTTTCCATTCCAAAGATTCCTACTCTTATGTGTATATCATGTTATAGTGAGTAGCGCACCTTGCATGCCTCAAATTCACAACATGTACAGAAATAGCATTCTTATAACTGTACGCTGGTGCAAGAAGAAGTCGTCACGAAGTTTAATCAACAGTCTGATAGACAGACTGCTGCAAAAGTTGTGTGCAACAAATTGAAAAAGAGTTACATTCTTTGTTATGATGTTAATGTGTGAGTTAATTATTTGACTTTGAGTTTACATGCACAACTCTTTTGGGTTGGGATGGTCATCTGTCTCAGAACTTTTTTATTTTCAGTTTGAAAAAAAAAAGAAGTTTTAATCTTAATGTGTGGGTGAAGGTATTTTCCTAAATTTGAAAACTGGATGAAATTTGATGTCTGAACTCAACTTTTGGGTGCTATTTTTCTTGCAAGATATTGCTGTGAGTGAGGTAATATTGTGAATTTTAGACTCATTTGCCTCAGTACTTGACTGTTTAACAAGAAAGTATTGCGCCTAAGTAAATAGTGTTTTCCAAAATTCTGGATGCAGCCCTGTTACACATGTGAAATGCTAGTGAGGGGAGCAATTTCTAGCCCGAGTATACTTAAAGATGCATTTGGTGTATGTTATTTATTACATTAAATAGAAAGAAAACTGACTAAGAAACAAATTTATAATAATGAAGGCAGCAAAGAAAATTTGGCTGAAGCGGGATTTGAACCAACGACCTCTGGATATCAAGTTAAGTGCTCTACCACCTGAGCTATGCAACCTATGGTGGGTTTCGTCCCTAATTAACCAATTTCTTTGCGGGGGCGCCAGTCAGAAGCCACACCTTTATGCACACTTAAACCGGGGATCATACCCAATTTTAATTTGAAGCAACCCGGAAGTATTAATGTATATTTGTTACCTACCATGTCATTTTTCACACTAAAAAAGGAGGAGAGAGGTTAATGTAACTTCTTTGCAGAAGAGAGAAAGGTTAATGTAACTTCTTTGCAGAAGAGAGAGAGGGAGGGAATGGGGGAGGGGGGTAGAAAGATAACATAATTGAAGATAGGTCTGGAGGAAACCGCAACACACATAAATATTTTGTTTTTAAATACTTTCAAGCTTTTTAAGTATACTCTGGCAAAATGACAACTGAAATACAACTAAAAGAAAAGCTATGGAAGTTTGAAACCTGGAGGTGTTCATTAAAATGCACTGCACTACAGAATAACCAAAAAAGTGTGATTTTTTTGTAAGTTTTCCATTTGTTTTAATCGATAAACCTGCTACAAAGTTGATAGAACTTTTACTCTTCAGGGTGAGACATTCCAAAGTTTGCATTTTGTATGAGCGTTTTTACTGAAGTGTTTGTCAGGTGGTTTTACAGGTTTTCATGTGTTTTTTTATATTTATGGTGGTACTGGATTTGGACCTCCAAATTTCCTGAAATTTATACAAATCTAACCACAAATTGAAAAAATATATATATCATTTAAACTGATTTTTGTTACAAGTTGAATAACCAGTGTGGGCTATTCCACTTTCCCAGTAATTAAAAATAAATCCATCTCATGAAAATATATGGGTATTGTTGTTGACATCCCTGTGATGTGAATAAAAGCAACCAGTCTATTTTATCATGTTACTTTCCTCAGTGGTATTTAACTCATTGGTTCACTATTTTTACATTTTTGCCACAATTCATGTGTAAATAAAAGTGTTTTACTTTTTTTTTTTAATTCCAAACAGAGATCAGTATTCATTCAATATTTATTCAATTAATTTTGCATATTGGGACAAATCTATTCAGTACCATAGCAACAAAGGCATACACACAGTCCTGTGTTGTAGAGGTGCCAAGTTTTAAATTGGGAAATGAGCACTGGTTATCATAAAAGTACAAATGAACAAGCAATGAGGGATATGTTTATCTGGAAAAAAAATCTTAAAAAGTTTGTGCTGTTTTCTGTAATATTAGAACAATCCTGTTGAAGGATAGATATTATTTTATTTATAATTGATATTTCATGTTTACATTTGTTTCATTTCTAGTCCCATTTTTGTATTTGTACATTTGTACAGAAAATAAGAAGACAGCATTTTTGGTGTCATTTTCAGAATGATCATGTGGACATGTTGATCTCATTTTTCTTTTAAGAAAAGTTTGTAATAAAAAATTGAGAAATATGGTTTTCTCAAACTTAAAATATGAATATGTTTGCAAGAAATTGTTCATTGTTCCTTGTGTGTGTGTGTGTGTGTGTGTGTGTTCGCGTGCGTGCTGCTGCGTGCGTGTGTGTGTGCTTGTGTATATACCAATACTGCAAGAGGTCAGGGGTTCTCAGCATTAATTGTCAATACAGTGCACTCTGGTTATAAAGAACACTGATATAACAAAATTTCATTATAAAGAAGTAAAATCTCTGGTCCCATATCTTGGCTTTTCTTTTTATTCTATTGTATCTGCAACCCTGATATAAAGAAATTTCGTTATAAAGAAACAATTTCATTGGTCATAAGATAACGAGAGTGCACTGTATTGATGTATCTGAAGGGTTACATTCCAATAGACTGGTTAACTAATGTATTTAAATTTATGATATGTTCTTTTGTGGAACAGCTATTAATGAGTTATTTCCAATTACTTGCCAGAAAGTGGCTGGTAATTTTACAATCACACAGAATTCTATTGTTTGCCCATCTGCAAGGAAAATCCATTTTCATGTGGCAGCTTCGAACAGCATTCAGAGAAAAATTTATTGTACTCTCTCATACCTCCTTGCCTCGTGCAGGCTTTCAAGTTGTGAGGGACAACCTTTGTTAAAAAGGTATGCATGAAATTTGAGTATCTTAGTAATACAGTCTATTTCTTGACATATGTCAAGCACCTTTCACAGTAAAATTTGGGGGAGGGGAGGCTACTAAGCTGAGGCCCGTACCCTTCGGGTTGGGGGAGGGGTGGTGGCAGGGTTGGCAATTTCCCGGGAAATACCTGTATTTCCTACCCAGGCGGGAAATACTGGGAAATACTGGGAAATACCGGGAAATACCGGGAAATACTGGGAAATACCTGGGAAATACTGGGAAATACTGGAAGATATGTGGGCAATACCTAGCTGTTTACTCTTGAAGTTGTACAAGGTCAACTAAGAAGGCCATTACTGCAGTTCATTTGGGCTCTTCTTACACAAAGCCATCTTGAACTGATAAATTTCAGATGAAAAGACTCTGAAAAACCTCTTTTCAATTTTGATAATTTAATTCAGTGTTATTTCACATACTGTCCAATATGTACAGTATTACACTGTAAATAATTCAGGTGTTGTGGGGTGCAGCCCTCATCTTGCTGAATATACAGGGTCAAAATCAACATCTGTCAATGGGGTGTGCTATTTTAAGTGTTCTGGATTTATGGAGCAATTCAGATATTTGCAGACTGAAATGATTGAAAAAAATCAAAAAAAAGCAGGTAATTTTAAATTTCCATACTTTTGGTATTGATTTGGCTGTGTAGAAAATTTGTCCCACCAATCATGAGTCCCTTTTCCCCACCATCACTTAAGTTAGTTTTGTTGTTGTATTTTTTGTTGAATCACACTTACTGAACAACAATCTCTACATTTTTGAGTTATTATCCTTCAAGAAATAACTTTTTAATAGTATTTCCCAGTATTTCCCGGTATTTCCTGTTTTTGTCAAAAATAGCAAGGCGGTATTTACCGGTAAATACCGGTATTTACCACCCGGTATTTACCGCCCGGTATTTACCAGCCAACCCTGGGTGGTGGTGAAGGACCCTATGACATCCCTTTAGGACCTGATCACCTTGTTTTTTTCTCTTCTACACTGTAATTGTTTAAGTGGAATTCTGGGAAGAAGACAAGTTGCTTTGAAAAGAAGCAAAAATGTTAGGTTAACGCATCAGGGGAACTTTGAGAAAAATTGGGCCAAAATGTGAATAAAGTTATATGAATTTGCGAAAATTCCTACAATCATTTCAAATTGGTGACACCATATTGATGCATTCAAGCAACCCTCAAATTGCTTGGTTTACATAAAATGTTTTATACAAAATTTCCATTTTCCCTGTGAAGAAATATTTCTTCATCTCTGTACTTTGTGTGTTCAGAACGCTGCATAATTTCTCATGTGAGGAAAATTTAATTTAGTGGATAGATACATGCATATGTGAAAATTTTTACTGATAGTTTGTATACAATACAAATGAAGGCTCAGAGTGAATGCCCTTATGTTGGTTACCTTGTAAAGATCTTTAGAATCCCCTGCATATGTATCTTTATTCTTCTTTTCTGATTTTTCTCAAACTTTCACTATCTTTTCCTCAGATATTTTACCAGCGTGGATTTCTCCTTTGAGTGCACTAATAGACATGATAAATTGGGGCCCCATTTCCCCTTCCCATTATTCTGGGCTACGTTACTGTTAATGTCTTTAACACTATCATCAATTTATTTTATATTTGTATCTGAAAATTTATCAACATCAAATTTTGAAATGCATTTACGCTGAAAGAAAGAACTACTTAACAAAAATTGAAATCGATAGATTTATCCATTGGTGTCTTGTCAAAAATATATTTTAAAGGTATTGGCTAACATTTACCACAGTTAAAAAAATCTGAGCTACATGATTCCCCATGCTACCATTGTCTTTCATAAGGTCTAAAAATGACACCCTGAAAAATTGTATTTCAAAATGATTATTTAGTGCTTTAAAAAAGTGAAAATCGTAAGTTGATCGGATTCACCTGCCCATTTCTTCCCATAGACTTATTGTGTGTACACGTACGCTATTTAAACTCGCCCCGAGTTTTAATTGTTTATTCATGCATAACTTGCCATTGGCGGTGTAACTTTCCAAACTTTTTTATTCTAGGGTGTTTATTTGTCCATATGAACACTACTCTGTAATTCAGATATCAAAATTTGACAATTTTTTTAATTGAAGCTCCACAATGTTAGCCTATCACTGTAAGAACCTGCCGAAACCAGCCTTCATTTTATAACATTGTATTCCTCCATTTCATACTGTCATATACTGTCATATTCTGTCATATTCAATATGCCATATTTGTACCCTGAAGTCCCTTTCTATTGTGTTCTCTTCACATCTTGATATTTCTAGTCTCATTTTATGTTGATTACGCTTCCTGTGACCATGGACTCTATCCATGCTGTGAACAACATCCCCCTCCCCATCACTTCTTCCCCAGGCAAAGTGTGCACTCAAAAGGCCCCTTTTGATTAGGACGACATAAATGTCAGCTTCTCATCATAAAACTTTAGCCATACTTACACACTCACAACTATCAAAAACATCTGAAACACGTCCATTTCACAGACAATCGTTTCCTTCACTAAATTCAGTAGATTCTCAATTATAATGAACTCCCTTGGCCCAGCCAGGAAAGCTACTTTGTTATAATGCAATTATGTGATTTCACTGTTTCCAAAAAACAATAAAATACAAAGAAAATTTCAATTTTGGGACCAGATAAAACTCTTGGTTACAAGAAGATTTTGTTTTATCAGTGTTCTTTATAATGAGAGTCCACTGTAGTAGTACACATACCATCAAAATCATTTTTATTTGGTCATCCAAGAATAACCTCACATCCACACATTATACATATGACTGACTTGTCGCAAGTTTTTATCCCATTCACACTTTTAGTTTCTGACACTGATCATTCTAAATATCACAGGCATATAACTTTGGTGCAATGGAGTATGCCACAAAATTATAAAAACCTTATATGGCATCAATGTTCAATTTCTTTTTTCAAAGGAATGTTTAACAGAATTGAAACAGTATTTGAGATGTAAAACAAATATGCCAGTTTGAAAACCTCAAATACATAACAAAAATAATGTTTGGTGTAATATGTTTGTATTCTTGTAACATAACAGTGCATGTGTATTATTGCTGAGGGTTTTATTGACTTTAGTGACTGAAGATGGAAATATGGGGAAATTTTTTTGTATTCCAATAAAATTAAACCCGATTGTGACAAGAAAGGGAAGGAATTTACTTTGATGAAAATTCTCACAAATTGCAACTGGAAAAAAACTGTTGTTAATCATTTGTGATGGGGAGGGAATTCCACATTCAGTGTAATTTAACCCGTTGGAGACGATTTGATTTCACTGTAACATGCATTTTCCGTAGAACACAACACTTGTACTTAGTCTCCAATGGGTTAACTTGACAAAAAAAGGCTTCAGTTTTCCTGTTTATGAGTTCTGTTTTGCGTTAAGTTGTTTATAAATACAGATACTGATTTACACATTCACTACCACAAAATAGGCCACACACATCAATCGGGATACTGTTCCAAACAATTATTCATTGTTTTATTTTACAAGTGGAACAAATAAGCGATTACACATGAAATTTCATATGCTGAATTGATTATGGAGTGCACACCATTACAACGTATGCAAATATCCAACAAGGTGCTCTTAGCGCATTGAAAGAATACTTTAATGAAAAACGGTAGAAACCGTTAAAAATATATATTGAAACATTCCCTCACCTGTTCAAGGCAAACTTTTTTTGTAAAAATTCAACTTCTAAAATTTGCTTTCACTGTGAAATATCTAACTTTACAATGATACTCAAAACTGGTATCCGTATTCTAATACAAGGAAAGTCACTACGACACCGGAGCACCTTGTTTGGCTCGATACAATATTAACTTTTTCAGAACATAATGACGTATATTGACAGGTCCTTTCAGCACCACATGATAATATATATGAAGATTGAATACAGTGTGCTAATTTACATCGTGTACTTCAGTTTGGTGTGCTATTATTTTGCTCCCCTTTTTCTTCCGGCCAACAACATCAAAGCAAATATCATGAAATTCAAGCCTTTTGTGTACAAACACTCGGGCTTGGCCTTATGTCATGAATCATGATATACTCACACAAAAAGTGCCCTCTTTTATAACATGAACATAGTAACCATATCAAATATGTAAATGGCAGTCTTTTATACCAACTATTGAGCATAATTTTTTTTCGTTTTCTTAACATGTAAACTAAAAAGAAATAAAAACCATGATTCCAAACTCTGTAAGCAGCTACTTCAACACACAAACTTCTCAATTTTATGACTTCATAATAAGAATACTACTCTAAAATTGACATCAGTGGTGCAATGAAGTTAAGTTCTTTTAACAAAGTTAAAATATCCCCATCAAACTCTAATTTTATTGAGGCCTCAATAACCAGATGATAATGAAAAGCATAATCCAACAAACAGTACATGACCAGATTGGATGCGTTTCTAAAACAAAGTTGAAATCTTGGCAAAAAACTTGCAAGCAGTGATAATTTGTTAGGCTAAAAAAGGTAGCTTACCACGTAACAGCACTATGATAATCATACACATTCAGTTGAGTAAAAAGCCTACATTGTCAGTGTATTTTATGCATTCTACCTTTTGACTACGGAAAACGTATATAGCCGATTGCTTACAGTACATTGCTGCTTAATATTCTAAGAGGGTGAAGGTCTTTTAGTGTCCACATCAGAAAAAGATAATACACCTAAGTAATGATGATAAAAGAAGCTATTGTTTCAATCCAATAATTTAATTCAGAGTTATATAAACTCGTTTCTGTTCTGTAATTCTGTAATATAAGTCTACATCTTCCATTTTACAAAACATGGGATTATTGGTGAACCGTCCGATAACTTTGACAGCTCCCGAATTCTACCACTCTTGATACACACAATAGTCTTTGTGGTCCACATGTTAATTTCTGCACTATTTCAAACAAAAACAAAATGGTAATACTTTTAAAAGAAGTAGAATCAGGCTAAAAATAATTTGGATAATGGAGTTATGTCTAAACACATGTACTGAAAACACCCCAAATTTGACATATCTATACCCAATATACAAATTAGAAGTGATCCATTAGTTCACTACATACATTTCAGGTAAACACATAAAATTAAACGGAGAGGGGTATGGGAATAGGGAGGGTCAAATATACATGTATGATCTACAAAAGGTGAACGAATGAATACATTTTGCTGAGTTGCCATGGTTACAAGAAATACATTTAAAGTACAATGTAAAAACCCTGCAGTCCTTTATTTGATACTTGATCCGATTTCATTCAACCTTGCATATCGCCTGTTAAGAACCAGAAAGCTTTAAAATTTCCTTCATACATGTACAATCCAGAGCTAAAAATGGGATTACACCTTTACAGCTCTGAGTGGATACCATGTTAACACCACTTTGGCTCTAGAGTGGTGATATAGATTTCAAATGTTCACATACTGGGTGTTACATCATGCAAATGGCATATGTTTCAACAAAATTTGAGGGACGCTGTTGACCTGCATATCAACAGTTATCTGGAAAATGAATTCAGCAAATCTTGAACTGGTGAGGCTAAACTGACTGGGGAACAGTGATTTTCCGTTTGAAAAAAAAAAGCCCTTTCCATTTAAAAATATCTGAACTTCCATTTCTACTTGCTTAAAATATAGAAATCTGGTTTGCTATAAACTTTGAAAGCATGAATAAATTCTGATAGATTTTAAAATGAATATTATGTACACCTGTACATTATTTCGCCACTTTTGGGGTCAACTTTTTTGTAATTTCTGTTATGAATTTCATGGTTTTCTCTTTCAAAAATGTGAAAACTGGGGAGAACAAAGGTATTTCACGATTTTCTTTTTGAGAACTCACTTTCAGTTTTGAGTGGTCATTTCTGTGGATTCCGTCTGTTTTTTGCAATCAAGGAAAATCACTGTCCCTACTGCCTCCAGGACTGCATCAGGAGTATAACTGCAGGCGCGATCATCAATCCCACTATAGTTACGGACAATACTCTTCCATGCCATATACCGTATCTACATTTGCTTGATATGAAAAAAGGCATAATAACACTCTGCTCAAAATGATGAATTCAATGCAACTTTTCCTCGAGTGTGTCGTCATATTTGTGTGGGTACACGTATGTTACACTTCTATCAACATATCTATTGCAATATTCTTGCAATTAATAAACATTTACTTATTTCTCATATTATATACGAATGTACACTCCACAAGACTATACATATCAATTGTATTATGTACAACATCAGCTCATTGTTAAGTCATTTTCTCAAAACTTAAAAACAATTTTCATTTTAAGGCAATGGATGTGAATTACAAAATAAAAAGTTCAAAATTAAATCTGATCCTTTTTTTTAAAATATACATATAATTTGAAGAGAAAGATTTGAGGTCCAAATAGATTCCCACCTGATGTCTTGCTCATTTCAGGTGTTTTGTGTTTTTTGTTTTTAATAACAATGAAAGACCAAAATGTAGACAAAACTGAACATATTCATGGATTCCATTTTGATCAGTACTAATTTGAAATTATAGCATTTTCACATTTTTGTGATACAAAAATAGATCACACCACAGAAACTCCTCTGTATTTTCCTAAAATAGAAAAAAATACCTTGAACTTGCATAGAAAGTGAAGCAATTCCACTGTGTCCAATCAAATTTGAAACAGTTATTTAATTTCTTTTTAATACATGAAAGAGTAACAATGACTTCCTTTTACAGATAATAGCAGTTTCACAAATGGCATAATACAGGAACACGACATAGTTTCGTTGATGTTATCACAAATTTCAGTACACTACAATTTTTGATGACGATATTTTCATTGTAAACATTAAATGTTAACTCCAAACATTAAATGACTATTATTTCTTTTGTAAATCAGATTTTCTATATATCAATTTCATTTATGTTTTACAAACTCTTCTTGAGCTTTTAAGGTGCATCAGGATACAAGTTAATGATGACTATACATATTTACTCTGACACTTTCTTTTCATTCTGTTGCTCTGGAGCAAATACCATTTCAACAAAAATACATGAATTAGAGGATCAACAGTCAAGCATCAAGATAAACACATTGATTCCTGTCAGCCAAAAAGTGATTGACGTAAATTACAACATCATTTACATCACTCTGTATTCTTTTTGTAATAAAAACAATTTTGGTGTTGACAACATGCCGATTAGTTTTTTTTTCTCAGGTCACTGTTATAATCAAATTTTCTTTACATGTAATGATGACCATCTGCATTTCATAAATTTTCAAAGTTAATTAATGTTATTGAATGATGAAATCAATTATAAATTTGTTTAATTCCTTCTTTTGTAGTACCTGTATTATTTAACCAAAAACAACTGTAATTGCATATTATATGTTACATTTTTTAAAAATACTTTGCATCATATTCAATTTATGAATCATAGTATTTTAAAGGCAGAAAATAAATCAAATCATATCACACTTATTTCATTTTGATGAATCGAAAAGAGGAGATCAAAAAGGGAATCAAAAATATGTATAACTCAAAATGACTTTATGATTATCAATTGATGTTTGTATGAAAATATGTTCACTATGACTTTGCTTTGAATAGCAATAAATTTGATTTAAACATTTGAATATTGGTCTACAATTTGTTGGTTTTAACTCCATATAAGACATTTGAAAATCCAAATGTCTACGGTGTTAAACGAAATGTTATCATAATTGGAAACAGTCACTATTTTTTGGTTCACATAATCAGGAGAACTGTCTACAGTCTTCATTGCAGTTCTTTACTCTATGACATGAAAAAGAAAGAAAAAAAAAATCACAAATCTGTCTCTAATTCTATTAACCATTAGTATAAACTGGACTACGTACTTTTGCTATATTAGACAACAAATAAATATAATTGTGAAGTATATGAACATGGTACTGATACAAAAATGATAAAAATGTTTGAAATTACATAATTATATAACATTATTCTTCAATGAATGAAGTCATCATGAGTTAGACCTATAACAGCTTTTCTGGACAAAAATTACAAGTCTCCTCTTTTTTTTTTCTATTGTGTTCACATTTCTTCTTTTTATGAAAACAAGTGGTATATAATATCAAATTCTTGCTTTGTACATATTATAGCATTTTTCAATAAAATATTACACTACCACCTATCATACAAAGGTCAAGGACAAGGTCATTCCTGTGTAAAAGAGCATTTGCAGAGATTTTCGACTCAAATTCAAGCTTGTAAAAGAAGAAAAATAGAAACAGAAAAAAAAATCTGGCAGTGAACACAATGGCAAGCTTAAAAACACAGGCCCTTTTAACGTCAAAGTCTTTTTTTTATGTTTGTTGTTGTTTTGCTATCAAAACGTACATTCACCAAATACACAATATAATTATATATAATATATATATATGTATATATATTTTTTTCAAATCAGTTTAAATTGTTCTATTTTTGAGGTCACAGTTTCGAAATGCAACCTTTTTATTGTACACATTTATTGTTCAGAGAATAATACAACACAGCAGCATAGACTAATATGACTTTTTTTGTGTTTTTTTATAAGTTTTTTTTCGTACTTTTTGTACTTTTTTTGGTCATATGCAGCTTTCACATTGGACATTCCATTTCTGGTGTGTATGTAACAGCTGCCTTACTGAAGCTCGTTGTAGTCATTGTAGAATGGTGAACGTACTCGTAGATAGTACAGCATTAATCCCACAGCCTTGTAAATATTCTCGGCGTGTCATAGGTCACTCAATCAACAAAATGATTGCGTTCTGTAGTACATAATGCTGTCGATAGTCTCCTATTTTACTGTGCGTCTGTGAAATCACTTGTGTAGAAAAGCCGCTAGTCCCGTGGCTTCCGGAAGGCAAGAGCAAATGCTACTTTCTGGTGCGTCCTCTCCAACAACATTGTCGCGATATCTTAGTTCCTCACATCTTTTTTCGTGACTGCGCTACCAACGCGACCGTTGTACCATCAATGTTCGGCGTGGACACATTTCTCGTTAAACAGTTTCAATATTACAGCATCAACATCCAAAACGGTAATGCCTGCTGTAACGTAAGATAATGCACATGAGGTTGTCGTATTCGACTAAACGTCAGTTTGCGTACAGATAACAATCCCGACTTTGCGGCACTTTGTAATGAACTTGCGACGACAGCGGTGCTTTGAATCCCATCAATGCTGTTAGCTGAATAGGACACAAGACCAAAATACATTGACTTAGTAATGTCCGCAGGAGTTATTTACCTGGCATTATCAATTGCATCATCATCATCATCTTACTGAATGGATACTGGCTCCACGCTTCCTTTCCCCGCTTTGCCACAAAATACACGGCCTTCACGGGCCAAATAGGGCACATCTTATAACATTGTCATCAAAGTTTTTCAACAGCAAGTGATTTGAATGACTGAGAAATCACACGACGCAGCAGTGGGTTAATCATAGTGTGTGTGAGACAGAGAGATCACGTCTTGAGGTAGGGCCGGGCAGTGCGTAGTGCATGGGGGAGGGGGGAGGGGAAGGGTTAAGGGGAAGGGGTAATGGAACTCCATGGATACCAGGGAGGGGGGGAGGAGGGGGGGAAGGAATGAGGGAGGTATGTCTTATACAGTTGATTCACTACTGTGTCTACTGTGTTGGCTGGCATAGCCTGAGTCTACCTCGCTCTCTTGAAACGTTTTGACCGGTGCGTCGCCGACCGCCTCCAAATCCAGATAGTCCTGAAAGTGAGCAGAAAAAATTGGAAAGGATAAATAGCAAATTACTATAAATCTATCACAGTACCATTAACACATCCGCATAAACATCACTAGAAATATCATTAGAAGGTGATTTATACCCGTACCCCATCACGTCCCTGACTTATGCCAAAATATGCCCTTACCATGGCAACACAGTTTCTGACACGTTCAAAAAATGTGTCTTGCACATCTTCACCCCAAGACCAATGTGTGTGCCAAATCTCACAAGCACTTGTCAAAAACTGAGGAAAAAGTTTGATCTCCAAGATTTACAATGGACCTACCGACCAACCAACTGTCCGCTCGACCGAAAGCCGATTCCTATATACCCCCTTCAGATTTTGTTTGGTGGGGGCATAGAAAGTGTAAGGACTTGTAACAGGAATAAAAGTGAGTATTCCGATACTTCACAGGATTGCCTTTTTATATATATATATATTTTTTTTACTTTAAATGGGCTTGACAAATCTGAGTAGATTTCACTCTCTTAAAATTTGAAGAAGAGTTCTTTTTTTTTCAGGGAGTCATTTTCAAACCTTATCAGAGACACTCATAGCAGGGAGAGCTACGTTTTGAAGTATAATTTTTTTTTCAGGGAGTCATTTTTAGACCTTAGAGAAACTTCTAACAAGAAAACCTCATAACTCAGATGTTTTCAAACTGGAAACATTGTTTAATTATACCTTTAATGCAGGTCACAGTCCATATTTTTTTTGAGGAACAAGCATTGCGCGAATGCAAACAAATGACTAAGGTGTTGCTTCATTACAGACTCTGAACTTATGGACTTTTGAACACTGTTCATGGCATAAATGTGGCAACATTTTTGTAATGAATCAAAGGACCATTTTTTTTTCGTACCTGGTTGGATGAGAGAGAAATAATGCGATCCATATCTTCCACTAGCTCACAGAAAGTTGGCCGTTGTCCCGGTGCTGTACGCCAACACTCGCACATTATGTGATAGCTGGGTTGCAAAACCGGAATAGAAACAGAACACGATAGGATAAGAAAATGCACAAAATGGGATGGGTGCGTGATTGTAATCTTGGCTGAAAATTTGATTTATTCATTAAGCTGGATGGGTATGTAACTTCCGATCATCCCACTGACAGTAATGTCATATCAAACTAGACATCAAATTATAACCATGATCTGAGAAACTTGAGATAAAAATGAAGTCAATACAAGATTCACTTTCACTTGGAAGAGTAACAATCATGTCTCAAATTACGGGAGTATTACAATGGTATTTTTTGGGTTGAGGAGGGGGCTTGAAATGGTGAAATGCATCAATTAATTCATTTTTACTTCTCACATTCATCAAACCAATAGTGACTCGATATGTCTAATATGTTTTTGAGTCACTGTCCATGAAGAACAACATTAAACATTTGCACAAATATATTTAAAACAATGCAGTAAAGAAAAGCAAGAAAGTGTTTTGTACAATCGTTAAACTGTATATAAAAGCACACTATTTCTAACAATGTAATTTGATTGCAATGATGTGAATTTTCCTGAAATTTACATGTATAATGTATTTTGTGAAGTCATTATTTCAAATCAATTGATCCTCAGATGTATAGAACATGTACATGTTTTTCCCATCTACCAAAAAAAAAAAAAAAAAACTTGTGATGCACTGCCAACCTATCAATCATGCAAGTAATTCAGTGAGGACTGTTGCTCTCCTATATAAAAGTGTAATCATACAGTGGAACCCCGTTATAAAGAGGTCGGATATAACAAAACCCTCCTATACAGCGTGGCCCAGAAAGAATGCTACACATGTGATCGTTAATTTCTTCAAAATCATTCACAAAATGTCATTGGTGATTATTTCATGGATTAGAACATTCTTTTTCCAACAAAATGATACCATGATCATTCATTTTGATTGAGGTGTTTGGATCTTAGGGTTATTTTTCTGAGGCGATGCAATTTCCTAAATTTGCTATGTTACTCCAGTGATGATCAGAACACCGAAATATTCTCGCATTACAGCTTGCCATAGAATAAGCACCGTCGAGACAAAGCGCTGGAATGCCTTCGCTTTGATAAGGAAGACGATATGAGCTACATCTCGGTGTTCGAATGACCGTCACTGATGAAAAATTTGCAAAATGTGAAAACGACATTGCCCCAGAAAAATGGCCGCAGGACCCAAACGAATTACTCAAAATCAATGATCCCGGTATCATATTGTTGGAAAAAGAATGTTCTACCTGCTGAAACAAAAAACAATCACATATTGCAGATGATTTTGAAGAAATTAGCGATCGCAGTTGTAGCATTCTTTCTGGGCCACCCTGTATAACAAGGTGATTTTGTTGGTCCCAACTCTATACTTCTTTATTTTTGTACCCTGATATAGAGAGAATCCTGATATAACAAGGTGATCCTCATGGTTTTTGCTTCCTCACTATAACGAGGTTCCACTGTATTACTGTTCTTTTTATTCTTAAAGTAGTCTGAGACTGTGACTATTTTTTGAGCAAAATTGCACCAGTAACATGTCTAATCCCTCCACTACAAAGCACAAACAAACCAATGTTAATCAAAAAACAGATGTGTATCTATGGAACTGAGAGATTCAAGAGCTAATGGTTACAACATCAAACGGGCACAACTCACATCTCCAACGACGTGTTCTGAGGTTTCTCCAGCCTCTTGCCTGACCGGAGGTAGTCGAACATCTGTTCCACGGGGACGCTGGGATACGGCGTGCCGCCTAACGTCATGATCTCCCACAGCAGGATACCGTATGACCACACGTCGCTCTGCGTGGTGAACATGCGGTCGAAGAGCGCCTCCGGAGCCATCCACTTGACGGGTAACCGACCCTGGATGGAAAAAATAATTGATGACAGAGTAGCAGTTAATACACATTATCGGGGAACCTTTATTGTACATTTCTTATACCAATACTGTAAAACACTCAACTTTCAAGAAAGGAGTCAGCAGCCGTTTCACGCACACGAAACTTTCGCGAATTTTGTGATGGCTCGAGATTTGTGAAAATTTTTGGTTGTACAATACCTATACAACTTTAACCAAAACTATGTAAACAATGTTTTATAAGTGTTTTATCTTCAACCCTTGTATCTTCTTAATTACAACATCCCTAAAACGAACCAACAGCAACAAAAATCCCCATCTCGCAGACTTGTGACAAGATTTATCTTTTTATTGTGCCTGATTGCCCGTGCGCAAACAGGATCTCATGTATTCTCCCTCTAGAATTGCTGGATGAAATTGAAGTACAGTGACAAAATTTCAAGATGGCATGCAAATGATAGAAACTTGTTTTTAATTTTTTTCAAGTAGTCTTGCACTGTCAGAAGCTATCTTTGGAAGAAATTTCACGTAGACAGTAGACTTGCAGCGCTTGCAAATAAGTACTACTTCCTTTAACGGGTCGAGGACTAAAGATCAGACAGGTCGACCTAGTTTTGGGGGCTTTTATGTCCATTAGGATAGCCAAACAAATTTAGACAGCTGTTGTCATGACAAACATCTTGAGCACTATATCGCGCTGTAAGAACCAAATATCAACTTACATCTGTAGTCTTCCTGTAAAAGTCAATGTAATGGATGTCTCGTGCTAAACCGAAGTCACAGATCTTCATTTGGTAGTCCTCTGAAACCAGCACGTTACGCGCAGCCAAGTCTCGATGGATACACTGAAGGATAAAATAGTAATTCATAGTTATCGCATTTATTCAAATATTCTATTCTCTATTTCAGGCATAAATATGAACAAGTAACTATTTTGTTCTTCATATGGTACAATTACAACTAAAATATTAGCTGAAAGGGACTTACCATGTATTTCTAACAGATAGTTTTTCATAAGGTTTGACAGTACTCAAACAAGGTGGTACATATTGAACATGTTAACAGGGTCATAGTGGACAGCAACAGGAATTTGGGATGAGGAAAATTTCTAGACTCGGTGGAGGAGGGGGGGGGGCAGATTGAAGTGGGGTAGTTAACTCAAGGGTAGTTGAATCAGGGGTGCCAATTAGAATTGATGTTTGACCTGAAAAACTGTGTATCTGTTTGAAATATTACCCTTTTGGAAGTCTTTAAACATGAATTGGGGATGAGAAAAAATTCAGACTAGGTGGAGGGGAGCAGATTGAGGTGGGGTAGTTGAATCAGGGGTGCCAATTAGGATTTACTTTCGGCCTGAAAGCTGGTATCTCTGGAAGCCAAGACACAGGAATTTGGGATGAGAAAAATTAGAGACTCTATGGAGGGGGCAGACTCAAGATGGGGCAGTTGAAATCAGGAGTGCTAATTAGAATTGATGTTTGGCTTAATAACTGGTATCTCTGAATGAAATATTAACCTTCTTGGAAGTGAAGAAACAGGAATTTGGGATTTTAAAAAAAAATTGCACTTGGGGGAGCAGATTGGGGTGGGGTAGATCACATCAGGGTTGCCAATCAGAATTTATTTTTGGCCTGAAAACTAGTATTTCTGGTTGGATTATTACCTTTTTGGAAGCCAAGAAGTCCATTCCTCTGGCCACCTGGTAGGCCATCGACATGAGCTCTTTGTTGGTCAAGGTTTCTTGAGGTTCCAGGAGGAGAGACTTCTCAAATTCATCCGGTGGTCTCCGGCTCCTCAAGAAATCTCTCAGGTTGCCATGGCGAGCAAACTCAACGACAACATAGGGAGGACCTTGGAAAACAAGGTATAAAACGGTATGTAAAATCATGTATTTTGGTGTATTCTACCAGGAAATCTTTTGGCTTTGTTTGATTCCAATGCATGATGCAATATGCAAGATCTTATTATATATGCTATGAAATAGTATAATTTAAGAACCAAACAATTTTAGTTATGGAGTTCTTCTCTGATGACACTGCTATGTTATAAGTTTTGATTTCTGTGGACTACAAAAACAAGAACAAAACAATCAGTCACCTCCATTCCACCCCCTAAAAAAGAAAAACTGGCCCAATTTTCAACTCAACAAATTGTGGACACCAGCATGAAATTTATATGATTGTGCGCCGGCATGACGAATGATTTTCCCCGACTTTTTAGATCAAATTGATGGATTCCCTGGCCTTTTCTAATTTTTTGCTTCTGGAAAAAATAATTTAAAATTCTCTGACTTTTCAAAAATTCCCTAACCCATACAAACCCTGATTTGTATCATTTATTTGAGATTTGAGGTTTGTATTCTTGCATCAGCAGAAGGCCTTACCATCTTGCGTACAGCATCCCAGAAGGTTGATGATGTTAGGATGCTTGCCAATCAGTTTCATCATTGACAACTCGGAGACCAGGTCTGATAACTCACGGTCCATACCGTTGGCTGAAAAGACAAAGAGAACCAAGACATTTTATTGACCATAGAAGATATAAACTTATAAATCTCTTAAAGGTAAATGACATGATTGGGGGTTGTCCTCAACTTGGGGTAAAAACTATTCTAGAATCAAGTAAACTATGCAGGGATTCTACTATGACAATTTTGTAGTCAAAAGTTGACTCATTTGAAAATAATGCCCATCAGTATGCCTTGTAACAGACAAATTTGTAGTGTAGCCTTGTATGGGGATTAAATCTATCATGCCCCGATAAAATAAAACTGCTGGCCTGGTCATGCTTGATACTCCTTAAGTAAATAAACTCAAGACAAATCCTTCCAGCCAGGAGATCCACTCCAGCTGGTGTACATTTGATTTACCTTTCAACCAGTTTGGTTCTAAAGGCATTTTTATTTCTCCCAATCATGTCACTGATCTTTAAAGTTGCACTTGCTTATTTAATTATTCACTAGTGTCTTATTTTTTTTTCTCTTGCGGTATGCAGAAACTGTTCTTAGTTAGTGGGAAAAGTCACTAAAACCAATCACAACTATATAGCAAATTCAAGGACAAAACCAACATTTAAAATCTTGTAATTACCTATTACGCCATGTATTTTCTTGAATTGTGTGTTATGTTTGCATCATAAGTGCATAGGGACACGGTATAATGCTTTGCGTTATGCGCTATATAAGAACTGAATATTATTATTATTATCATTATTGAGATTATCTTCCACCATTTAGGGAATAACATTTGAAATAAACAACAGAACAATCGCATACTTCATACCTGTTAACTTCTTGGATGAATTTTCATTCTCTTACTACACAACAAGTTCTGGATTTGTGTTGTTCTAATCTTAGGAAATAGTCATATTATGAAGATATATTTCCAAATTATTCTATTTTTTACTACAAAGAAAAATAGTAAAATCATATTTATTCCACTGTCAACCCAAAGTGGGAAGGATGTACTGTTGCTAGATTGTAGACAGAGTATACAAAAGGAGTCTTTCAGAAACTGTATAGGGCAATTCCACGGTTACTCACATTACAAGGCATTTTGATTCAGTTGTTGATCTCTTACATTATTATTAATGGTAGATAGCTTAAAGTATTTATGCCATCACAAAGCATACATGTTGCTTCTAATTTGTACAAAATAAAAATTTGAGAAATTAAATTGAACTGTATGAAATTCATTGAAATGTCTTGGTTACTCACGTTACAGAATTTGGACATGCATAAAACGTAAAGAGGACTTAATTGAAAAATTTCCCCATGTGGAGCTCTCATTCAAAAAAGTTATACCCTTATCAAAGCAATCTGATAGAGAGTCACAAACTGACTTTATGCAAATTTTAGTGGGTTACCATATTTTTGTATAAATTACAAGAACATTGGTTACTCACGTTACGGTTACTCACTTTACATTTTGTCTGAAGACATATTTTCTGGGTTATCTTCAAGTAAATAGATTTTTATTGGAAAAAGTAATACATTTATCATTGCATATTGATATGCTTAACCTAATAAGCTGCTTTTTTGGCTATGCTATATTGGGGGGGGGGGGGGGGGGGCAGATTCGCCGTTCGATCGCGACTGAAAATCGGCTACGGCACGTTTACCAAATCACGTAATCTACCAAGACTGTATAGTTAATTACCTAAGGAATTAATTTAAATATCAAATTAATTATTGCTACTTTATCATAAAATCCATAATTACGCTGTAAATCACTAATTAAAGCTCCAATAATGCTAATTTTTGTGTCTGGACACTCTTTTTAGCATTCTCAACAAGTTTACTTGAAAAAAATCCGCAATCAAAATTGATTTCCTATGTATTTTATTGTTTTTTCAAATTTCTTATGTATTTCATTGTTTTTTCAACCTTTTGTTTTCTATTTTTTTTTGATGAAATTTGTCGGGGACACTTTTGCGGTCATAAACAGCACAAAATAAATTAATTTCAACCAATAAAAGTAAAAATAATCATACATTTATGAAGTTTGGTTGAAAACACAATTTGTATTGGAAATGTACACAAAATCATGTTTTTGAGCGATTTTTGGGGTGACATGCAAGTACAAAATGTTACGTAACTTGGGAACCGCATACCCGGACGTCGCAAATTTGGTCTCAAAAGATGAGAGAATAAAGTCATGAAACGCCGTGGCAACTGCTTTGCGCGTCGCAGACATTTTACGCGAAACGTCTGGGGGGGGGGGCGGTATTCTCGCCCCCCCCCCCCCCCAGCCCTTTTTAGGGTTAACACATTTCATGGAAAAAACTGGAGAAAAAAAAATGACAATTTTTCATAAAACTTAAAATTATTCACAGTAGGTGGAGCCTAGTCCCACATGTGACATATTGTGTATGGTTGCCGATTCTCTTAGAAGGCAGCGTTACAGAAGCAAAATTTTGGGTAGAAATGATGACCCCCATTGTTTCTTCATAAAGCATTGCCAATCAAACCAATAAAATGTAACATGAGTTGAGATAAAGTCAATTTATGTAGTGCTTGGTTTGTCCACCAACCTGTGGAATTGCCCTATAACATTTTCACAACATGTGTCAAAACAGAGCAATATCATAAACAACTTATTACATTTGAGAGGAGGAAAGGGGCAGGAATATCTTGATAAAAATTTGATACTTACATTTGAGCATTTTAACGGCTACTGTGGTCGTCTTCTCTTTGCAGACTATGCCAACAGCTTCCCCGATCACCACTTTACCAAATGCTCCCTCTCCTATTGTCTTTCCAAGGGTTAGTCTATGATTGTGAGAAAAGGACAGTAAATAAACACATTTACTCACACTAGATTTATTACAAGATATAGTAAATGAGGGCCAACTGTTAATCACTACAGAAAACAGATTAGAGGATAAATGAATCCCTGGCAAAACAAACGACTAAGTTGGAGTATTGGGAAAAATTATTTGACATGCAATTTTTTTATGACTTTTGATCTAGTTATCAAAACATCTCTAACCTCACTTCCCACATCATTTGAAAACAGGGCCCATCCATGAGGTTGGGTCAACTTTGTCACATACCAGAACCGAGAAACTTGTCTTCAGTTTAACCAAATAAGATTTATGAACAGGGCAATTCCATAAAATAATCAACGTTTGTACGTCCGACTCCCCATGTTTTCTCCATTCTTTAATGCTTCACTTCCACAAACTGCTCAAGCCATGATAATTTAAGAGCATTATAACCCTTTCATAAAAAAAAAAGATCTCAAAGAAATCTTTTCCGGAAGGTCCCACATATAGGGGGTCGGACGTACATATTTTATGGAATTGCCCACTAATGACTTCAGCCTAAAAAGTGTAATAAAACTAAACACTACACAAAAAGTAAGTTCTCCCTTGTTCATAATACCATAACTTTTTAATGAAATAAGTTTTAGCAAAATAACTTGGCAGAAACATTTTCACACTCCTTGACTAACCTCTGTGTGAAAATAAAATTAATCCGTCAAGCCATGCATGAGTGAGCATGAATTAAAGGCAAAAATGTCACTTTTCAAAAGTCACAGGAGTCATCTCTTATGCCAAAATAATGGCAAATAATGGTATTTTTTGCTTTATTTATAAAGTGTGCTCACTGAACCCTGACATGGTTACAACCTCTTATATCCATACAACGTGTAAAGATACACTTTGCTGAAAAATATTGGATTCCAATTTTTTTAGTAAACTTAATGGATTTTACAATTTCAAAATTGAGGATGGATGGAAATTGTTAAATTGAGCTCACTGAAACATAAATATGCGAAAAGTACCAAGAGAATTGTTAGGTGGTCAAACGATAGTTGAATAACATAAATAGCGCTTAATCATTCAACAGAAACAGAATTTGTCAAAATCCTGCATCACAAATCCCTCAAAATGACCCGTGACTTTTGAAATGTGACATTTTTGCTTTTATTCCGTGCTCACTCATGCATGACTTGACGGATCAATCACATTTTCACACAGAAGTTAGTCAATGAGTGCAGAAACACTCCTGCCAAATTATTCTGCTCAAAATCATTGCGTTAAAAAGTTATGGGATTTTCAAAAGGGGGAACTTATTTTTGTGTAGTGTTTATGTTACAATCCTTGAGCATCATGATATATCAAGATTGCATACATTGAAGTTTGTGTTAAGGTTGTGGAAATGGGATGTCCATGTAACAGCTAGGTAAAAAACAACAACTGAATATCAGAGCTATGACCAGATGACCAACTGAAGCAGGTACAATTCTAGTAGTACAGTCATGATTATGTTCTCTCCATCATAATTCGTCAAACAATGAGTTGGTCTGCAGTGTGTAATAGACAAGCTCAAACCTCCATTACATAGACATTGTTGCATTTGTTACCCCACCCACATGGAGTGACCCAATAGTTATTTCTGCCCTTTAGGCCTAAAAAAAATTGTATTGGAGTAACGGCTCACTGAAAAATAGGGTCGGTAGGGAGGTGTGTTTTTTTTAACGGGCCAGCCACCATCAGCGCCCAATGCTTTCACTTTATGAACTATAAGCCTACAATCGGCCAATTCGGATGCCGCTATTTCTTGCAATAGTTCATCAATGATATCATTCTAGCCAAAGTTGAGAAGGACACTGAAAATAATTTTTGGCCCAAGTGTGCCCGTTACCTTTTCTGCGTAAGACACCATGTTGAGGGAAACAGCTCGATCATCGCTAGCTACATGTAGTTAGCACGGCTAGAAGTGCACAAAGTGCGTTTTACGTGCGCATACGGCGGGAAAATCACTGTTCCATCCGAAAAACACTTTCGGGTTTTCAATTCGATCAAAGTCAGCACGATATGCGATATCAATACAATTGATAGCAATACAAAGAAAGGAAAAACAACGTAGGGTCGGGCGGGTTACGCCAATAAAACCATTTTTTTTTTTAGGCCTTATTCTCAGCTTACCTATCTCTGGGGAACTCCCATTCTGGATCCAATGGGATTTCATACTCTGATACGACAGTCAGGGATGATGTCAGGCGGGTCCTTCCAATCTGGAATAGAGGTGCCGTGGACGACTTGGAGTGGGTGGAGTCTATCGACATCTGTATTCAACAAAAAACACACAAAATGTCAGAAAAAGGAGCATGTACGCGGGAGTATTTTTTATGTGTGCAATTCTGGTATGGGTAAATTACACCCTTTTATTCGTTTGTGATCTACAAGTTTTATATTACACACAGTACAGATCAGTGGTATCATACAGAAACATTGTATCAATAATAAACATGTAAACAGGTAGAGGGCAGCTGTGACAGCAAGGGCAAGATTTGGATGGATGAAGTTTAGGGAATGCGGAGAGTTGTTATATGGGAAAAGGTTTCCTCTGAAGATGAAAGGATTAGTTTATAGGAGTTGTGTGAGATCAGCGATGTTGTATGGGAAGTGAAACGTGGTGTTTGATGTGAAAATGAGATGGGGATTCTGAGAAGGACTGAGAGAGCAATGTGAGAGCGATGTGTGTGTGAAGCTGATGGACAGGAAGAAGACTGAGGTTTTGATGCAGATGTTGGGTTTGGAAGAGACGGTGGATCAGATGGCGAAGGCGAACGGAGTACGTTGGTATGGACATGTGTTGAGGAGGGATGCTGATCATGTTTTGAGAAGGGCGCTTGAGTTTGAGGTGCTGGTCAGAGGGGAAGGGGCGACCGAAGAAGACATGGAAGAGCAGGTGGTGGAGGAGAGTAGGAGGGTTGGGTTGAGGGAGGAGGATACGCCGAATAGAGTAAAGTGGAGGGAGGGGTGAGGGTGATTTCTGTGAGTGCGAGGTGAATCCGGCCACCCCCGTAGCTCGGGGACTAAACCGGATTTAAAACCTGGATTACTACTACTACTACTATACAGGTAGAGTTTCAACAAAATTTATTGTTAATGTGATTGAAAAGTAGAGAGGGTTTATAGGGGCATAGTGCATAAAACTTCAACTAGAGAAATATCTCTGTTAAAATATGTAAACTCTGGTAAGTATGATAGAACCATCCATTTTATCATAGTAAAAAAGAAGTAAAACTCTGGTTAAACAGACTAATGAAATATAGGCCTATATTCAAATCAAGTGGTCAATATAATTCCAACAAAACTATGTTCCTAGCTCCTAGACTTCCCTAATCATTCCTTAGTTGGATTTTCTTCTACACACCAGTGTATTTACACAATGGTAAAATGCATGCATGTAAAAAGAGATCCACTGCGTTTAAGCATTAGGTCTCGAAAGACCAAGAACTCTTGATGCCGATCTCAATTTTAACACTGTGGCACCCAAATCAAGACCCTCATCTCCACAAAATCTAGATCCTAATTTCTACCAAATCTATACCCTAAATCTCACCAAATCTAATCTCCACCAAATCTAGATCCTAGTCTCCACTAAATCTAGACCATAATCTCCAACAATTCTAGACCCCAGTCCCCACTGAATTTCAACTCGTCTCCACAAAGTCTTAGATCACGGTCTCCGCCCACAAAAGCCATCCATCTTACCTGTCGGTAGGCCAACGGCTTGCTGATCCCGGGTATCTTGGAGTCAGGAGGTCGACGATGTCGGACCCGGCTCTGACGGCAGAGGATGCAGATACAGGTGATGAGCATCAGGATGACCAGGCCGCCCACAGCCCCAATGATGTACAAGGGGGTCTTTGAGTTGTCGGGGGTGTTGGGTGGGATGAACACCTTGGGAGGTTCCTGGGGTTTGGGTGCTTGTGTCGTGGCTGCTGAGAAAGAATAATAATAAGAAGAAGAATAACTAGAAATATCACTGATGGTGATTAATACTGTACCCGTGCCCCATCACATACCTGACTTATTGTCATAATATGCTGTTACCATAGCAACACAGTTTCTGACACATTCATAAAATCTGTCTTGCACATCTTCTGCCCAAGACTAATGCGTGTGCCAACTTTCATGGGTATTGGTCAAAAACTGAGGAAGTAATTTGATCCACAAGATTGATACCTGTTTTTTTTTTTACTATAATATGCTGTTACCATGGCAATGCAGTTTCCCACAAATGCAAAAATGTGTCTTGCACATCTTCACCTCAAGACCAATGTGCGACCCAAATTTCATGAGGAAAGGTAAAAAATTGAGAAAGTAATTTGATCCGCAAGTTTTGCAACAGACCTACTGCCCGCCCACCTATAAAAAGGGCTCAACAGTTACTGTCTCCCTTCGAAAGGAGAATTTATATCCAAGATGATGGTCAAAAGCACTGTTAAATAAATGATGATACGTAAAATGTCCACAATGTCAGGAGATCTGAGCTGGTCTCCCTTAAAGCGAACTATATCTTGCTTGTCGCTCTACTTACGTTCAGTGACTGAAAGCCATGCCTCTTCCCAGCTGACTCCAAAGTAGTTTCCTGTCAGGCAGATGTACATGCCTTCGTCTTCGTACGACACATTGTACAACTTCAGTTGATTCACCTCCTCCATATCCTTTGATGTCTCCAGCTATTTTTTTTTTCGGGGGGGGGGGTAAAATTGATTTAAAACAATTATTATGACATCAAAAAATAAATAAATGAATTAATGTAGACCCTACTCATGTTAATATTTTTCCTGAGGGTTTAGCAGATTTGGTGTGATTACTGTAAATATCTTCTTTAACTTAGTAATGTTTTTTATGCCATGGCATGGCTTTGGAGTACCAAATGTTATTTTGTTGCTATTTTAATATCACATTCTTTGTATCATATGCCATGGGTGAGTACTGAAAAAATATCACAATTATATTGGGTAAATACACTCTGTCAACTTTTAAGATCCTACTTTGAAAAGTTTATTCACTTCATCATTTCATCATAATTCCGTTTCAGATCAGTAATTTTGTATAAACTCATTTAATTCAAATGTAACTGGTGTTGCCTAATTTCTAAACAAAATATTGCACATTAAAATTATCAATTTCAGTATTTATTCTTATTCTTCTAACAATTTATTCATACAATTATATCAAATCTTTTTAACAAGTTCAACAAATCCATTTGCAACATAAAATTGATACCGTATCACAGCAATAGATACTCATTGACACAACGAATTGGAAAAGGTAACAGAAAAGCAGTATGACAGAGAAGCTCACAGAGAAATGATATTTGGAATGACTTGGCCATTCTTTGGACCACAGAAAAGTGCACTTTTACGTCATTTTGCCAAATTTTTATGTTAACTCTCTACGTGCTTTATGTCAAATCACACCGACCGTACCATGATATTTACTAAGTTCAAAATCACATTCTTGTTATAATTGCACACAAGAAATGGCACTCTGATACAAAATATTTGTGAATGACTTGCCGGATGTCCATTTAGCTCAAGAACAGATTAAGATAGATTATGTAATACCATCAATGTAACTGTTGTACTTTGAGATCGTGCCAGTCGGCTAATGAAGCACATAAAGAGTTACTCATAAAATTTCCAACTACTTTCTAGAAATCTAATAATCGTGAACGTTCTCAGAAAATGGAAATACACAACATAATGACTTTTTACATAGGAATAGTAAGATATGTGATAGCATATAGATGTGAAAATGAAAGCAATATATATATATTTTTATCATACAGAAGTAAATAACATTTGTGGAAAGATATAAACATTTAAAGAGTGTGTAAGCCAACACCAAGAGTGAGCCGAAGCAACACAGTACATTATAAAAGAAACAAACAAATGATTGCAATGAAACTTGATAAGAATATTCATAACTTTGAGAAAAACATAATACAAATTAAGAATTTGGTTACAATTTTTAGCAGAGGCACAGTCAGTAGCACACAAGTAATATGCATACATGCTCAAATTGCATATTTGTTACATTCTGCTAGGAGGGAAAGTTCTTGCATTACAGTTGTTATTGTTTGTTAGTTCACCAAACATGTTAATTGTCCAATTTCAATCACAGTCACCCAAAATATTTTTGGCATGTTTATTATGTTATGGTGTTATTTTGTTTCAGAGAGGTTAAACAGGCAGCATGCACGTTAGAAGGTATTAGAATTATTGGTTTAGTCAAGAAATCATGCAGATAAAGTAATAAACTTTCTTATCCTAAAAAGGAGAAAGACTAAAAGATGATCCATACGATCCTGAAAAGTTGAAGAAAAGCGAGGCTTTATATCCTGGTACCAAACAGAAACACGGAAAACAAAAAGCTGTAAAGAATGACTAAAAGATCATAATAAAACAACACGTAAATGATAGAAAGATGGAAATTGTAAAAGTGGGAGGGTTTCTACAGAATCCCACAACCAATTTTCAGAAAAGCCAAGAGAATGAAATCAAATACAGTTTAGAGTGTGAAGTTGTGAACAGGGCGAGATAGAAATTTGAGATTGAGAAAGGCTACAAAAGAAATAATAGCAAATGCAACACAAATCAAAGAAAAGACAAAACTCAGTATCTAATACACAAAGAGTTTACAGAGCCCAACAGCAAAATTCCATCACCAGAGTTATATAAGAAAGAGTGTAAATGCTGCCATTATCAATTTATTAGCCAAGAACTGCCCCCAACCAGTGGAATACAAATAATAGTATGAAACTAGTTACCAAAACATGTCCTCAACTTTTCATTGATGAACAAGTGCACTAGTGCTGTATCAAAAAGGTTAACCAACTTCTATCCGACCGTGAAAACCGTTTTGAATTTGTAGGTTTCAGCCAACTGTTAAATGTCAATTTGCTGCAGAAATATGGTCACTTTATTTTAAGTATTTGTAAAGAGATGATGATGATCATGGATTGACCATATGACTATGAGATATTTTGCGTACTTCCTTTGTTATCAAAATATCTCTCCAGTAAGCAATGGTTGTGAAGGTAGCATGTTGGCATTGTATTTCAAGAAACAACAATATTTTTGCCCCAAACAGAGCTTTTGTTTTTCGGTTGATCAAAAACTGTCTGGTTTTCATAGTAGGTTAACCATTTTTTAATTTACCACATAATGTAGCTGTAATGTGCACACATTGTAATGTCTGGTCCCTTGTTTTTTTTTTTTTTTGGCACCAGGGTAGGAATTAATTTTTTTTTATTTTTAAGGGCGATTTTTATTAGAGCCTTGGGGCTATTTTTATACCACTGGGGGTACATTTTCGTTGCACATCAGAATTTGAAGAATGCATTGAAAGATTGCCGATGTTTTAGCCAGTGATTCATCCATAAAAGCAACCATTTAATTAATTTTGGTTTCAATGCCATGATAAAAAAAAATGAAATTTTTCGTAGCAAATCCAAGCCGATTCTGAAGGAAATGGTCGCCCAAGGAATTGGGTTTTGGGGATTTTAGGGGGCGATTTGGGCTTTGCCAAGGGCTAAATCGCCCGTCGCCCTAGGTTATTTCCTACGCTGTTTGGTACAAAATTACAATATTTATCCCAAATTTTGGTGTTGGGGGAAGGAGGGGGGAGATAAAACCCAAGAATCATTACAAATAAAAGTTTAATTTTTATGTTGGAATCAAACGTGAAGTATTTATGAAATCACAAAGATTTTAGAACTTTGGAAGGGTGGGGGCTAACATGAAATCATAAAATCACCATTAAATTTGTTACTTGGTATATAAAAGACCAGTCAATAAAACATTTATTAAAAGAAACAGAATTTGTGTAGTCACCATTTTGTAAAAACAAACCCCTCAAACCCAAAGTAACCAAAAATAAAGAAATAGACGGACTCAAGAACGGAATAGACAGACCAATGAACACAGATATATGCAGAGATAAATCAATACGAAAGAATATAGTGTATATATGAAAGAGAAGACGAGAAAGGATAGGCAGAGGAGAAATCATGGAATATACAAACGCTGGATATGAGAGTGACAAAAACTTTTGGGGTCGTTTCTGGACGTTGTCGGCTTTGATCCTGTACCTGTTGTAGGTGCAGACACTGCAGTAGCCGCTTCTGGGTGTTGTTATAGTAAATGTCCAAGAATTCTTGACAGGTCATCTCGGGTTTGTCGATCCACTGCTTCTGCTCGGGCCGAAGGCGTAAACGCAAAACACGCCGGAAGCGTGCAACGTTACGCGACAGCGAGCCGAGTCGAGAAAACGATGGTGGCATTGTTGAGGAATGGTGGTGGTGGTGGTGGGAAGGCAGGCATGCAACGTACGGGAGGGAATCAAAAAACATGTGAACGTTATTTTCATGTTATTGGTTAGTGTCTGACATTTATTATTACGATCGATGTCTTGACATTAACATGCATGAATATCAATAATGACACACACTCACAATCATTATGACCCTTGACAGCTCATGGACAGAGCTTCAACTATCTCCATCAAACATACACAAGCATTTACATCAAATATTAAGCCACGTTTTTATCCGTTTATTTCAGTGACTTTTCACAATTCATACCAATTATTATAAATCAAATTTACCCCAAAATTTGTTTGGATGTAGATACATTATAATACTTGAAACACACTCATTTCATTACAACCATGGGTATAAGACCACACAATATTCCATCTCCAACATTAACACTCCATCAATTCATTTCATATTTTATATTTGATGGACCCCCCTCCCCCCCCCACCTCACACACAAACACCTGAGCCTCTGAAACAAAAACCCTAATGAGTCTGAGATAATTTCATTTTTGCTGTTGTTAAATATGATGACCACATATAACTAACAAATACATGTTCACAAAATAACAAAACATACTTCATTTAAAATTTAACAGTATGTATATTATACTCAAACATGTTATGAATGATGCACATCACATATCAAACATACAACATAATATATTTCCTAGCTTTATATAATCTATAAACACTAGTCTCAGGAATACTTGTAACAACAACACTCACTCCCACTCATCACTGAATCGTTTTCTCAAACAGACAGACCTTACAATTTCCCAAAGAATAAAAAATAATTCTTACAGCTTCTGCTCAACTGATAGCTTTCATGCCTGTTTATCCCAACAATGCGGAAGTTCTAAAATGAGCAAATTTGTACGGAACATTCAATAACATTGTTAGAATTCTACCAACATCTCGCCTGCCAACACTAAAGGGAATATCCTTCCAATTTTTATTGCAATTATATTTACTAACAAAAAACATAACAATACACTATGTCATTAGAAGGGCCAGATCTATCCCTAAATGTGGAATGTATGAAAATCTCACCTTGTAATATATCTGAGCATTATCGGATAAATGTACGCAGAATGCAAGTAAGAGAAAATTAACAGTGGAATTGTGATGATTCACATTCAATTTCAATTTTAATTGACACAAGCAACTCCATAAAAATATGGATAGTGTGGCATGCTAAATAAGAGTCTTTCTGACTGACTGAGCAAGCGTGGAAGCGTGCAAAAAAATAATAGCATCCAAAATCTGTTTGTATGTGCTGACCATGTGGTACAAAATGGCGGTGTGGTGCTAAACTGTAAAACTGAAAACATGCAAGTCTTATACCTCATATATTACAAGTCTCTGCTTGACAGAGTTCCGTGTTAAAATACAGGAGGCATCATCTTCAAGGAATGGGAAACAAATATACATGGACAAATCAAAGTATTTTCAATGACTTCAACAGACCCTACCCATGCTCAAAATGAAAGTAAAAGAAAAAACTAAAATGGAAAATTTACTAAGGAAGAAAAACTATAAACTCACATACATGATTATACAGGGAAATAAATCATGCTACACCAAATTATCCTATCATAGATATTTAAACTAAAGGAACTACAACTGAAATATAACGAACTCAATGCCATCTTTTTGACACCATGTTAAATGTATGAAGATTATATATCTGACACAAACGCACACAGACAAACACACAATATACACATACACGCACTTGCACGCACATCACAAACTAGACAAATTAAAAGGTAAGAAGTTATTTGGTTACAAGACACAACTCATGCATTCATATGACATACTTCCAATATCTACTTGCATACATGCATGTAGAAATAGTCATATATCCGCACACTAATATTCATTCATATACCAGTAATTCAAAGTAATTCCCAAAGGTGACATAGATGCAATAAAGATCACACATGAACAAATAATGGACAAATGATAGATAAACAAATAAATAAATAAATAAATAAATAAATAAATAAATAAATGAATAAATTAATAAATGAATAAGTAAATAAGTTCATAGTACATACATACATACATACATACATACATACATACAAACATAAATAAATAAATAAATAAATAATAAATCTTTACAAAATGAATTTTCACAGTAACTAAAATTTTAAAAAGAATTAAAATCCCCAAATGCTTTCTTTTACAAATCAGGTTAGAGTTTAGTTCAGCAATGTCCATAAGTACAAACTTAGCTTGGACAAACTAAACTGTTTATTTCCAATATTCCTTGACTATTTTGATCTTGATCAAGCAAGACAATGTGGAAAAAAGCCTTATCTATAAACATACATGACACTGTGTTTGGTAAAACAACAAAAACATTTCTCATCCCCACATACATTTTTCAAAACATGCTATCAACAGTAATTTTTTTAATGTAAAATGTGATCTCTTTCTTTTGTGAAGCTCTTATCTCCTTTCAACTAATTCTACATGCTTCTGTCTAAACAAAACAAAACATACAAAAACAAGATTCCACTCCACCGAAATTCCACTCTACCAAATAATAATAATAATAATAATAACAAAAAGTCCTGAAAAGAAAAAGAAAGTTAAACTTGACAACATTCCTGCAAGGGATGTTGTGATGAAGTAAAGTGGTAATGTTACAAACACCTATTCCTCAACCTATGTCAAACTTACTCCAGTAATCATGCAGTGGAGCAGCATGCACATGCAGGATCAATATCATTTCATATTATCATTAATTTTCTAAAATCAAATATCTTCATTTTATTTTTATATTCAAGTACATGACAACGTTACTTGACATTTTTGCATGCCTTGTTTGCATCAATGCTGAAGTAATAGATCGAGTAATAATCACATTGCAATTGTTTTATACATTTTTTTTTCTAAAAGCACTACTGACAGTGGTGTTTACCACTCATTTTCGCTGCTAGTAGTTAGGGAGGTAACATTATTACAATCTTGTTATGTATCTATCACATGTAACGGAACAAAAAAGTTTGATATGTTTTGAACTTTTGAATGAGCTTCATGGAAGAAGTCAGCTTCAAACATATTTAATTAATTCAGTCATACATTGTAAATATGTATGTGTAGAGCTGATGCTCTAGAATAAATGAAATCTCAACATTTATTTCCAAAATGAAACCACTATTCAAATAACTGTACCTACATGGACATCTTAAATACGGGTAAACATTGTCGGGTTATTAGTAATATAACATTTTTCAAAATGCTCAAAATGCATTCACTACATTCTTGTTAATATCTCATTTCATGCAAATTTTTAGCAATGTCAAATCAATTGTTGTTATACTTTTGTGTTTTTTTCTTTCCAGAAATCATCATCATCCAACCTAAGAAGTAAATTTAAGTGGTAATGCCCCTGTCACACATCGCTGCATCAGAAAAACATACAAGAAATGGATAGTATTTTGTTTATCTGTTGTTCAAATCGCCAAACCGGTGGACAAAGTTTATACTTTCATTTTGCAGGAGCGTGCACAATCTTTGTGCATGCATAAAGTTTTCTGGCTGCTTTGACTGATATCACAAAACAATGAAAATTCATCCAATGGATAAAGAGGACATATAATGCATTTCAATGGATATCAATGGAGGCAGAAAAATTGACATTTGTTTCTTGTACATTTGTCATGTCGAGCAAAGTGTGACAGGGGCATAAGTTAAGATAAATATCAGACAATTTTCCATTTCAATTCACCAACAACCACTCACCTCCAAGATCTTAATGTGGTTCTCCACATCCTTCAGCACGGTGCGGTTGTTCTCGCCCAGTTTGCGGAACCAGATGAAATGCGGCGTGAGATCGCTGACGACGCGGCACTCGAACGACACGTTGTGGCCCACCGTGGCCGATATGTTCTGCATGGGAGTCATGATGGGCTTGACGGCCAGTCGTTCTAGGGACAAAATGCGATTATGATAACCCTCAATTGTTGGCATTATCAATTTCATATACTGCTGGTTAGGAATGTCATTATTTTGAATCATTTGTCATATAGGGACAGTTAATGTATTTTCCACAATAATGGAAAACCGACGGAATTAACGGATTGACCTCTTGAAACGGAAAGTGAGTTTTAAATGGAGAAATGAAAGAAAACCTGTTCTTTCTCCATAGTTTCATATCTTGAAAGAGAAACCCATGAAATTTATAACAGAAATTAGAAAGAAAGTTGAAATGAAATCATAGGAATGGTGGCGAAATGATGATGTATTATTTGTATCAAGTTATATTGATATCGGAATTGTCAGGTTTTTTATATAAAAGTCTATGGCAAAAAGGAATTTCCATTTTGCAGGCAAGTTGAGGCAGAATTCCAGATTTGTTGAAACTGAAAAGGCTGTTTTTGGAAATGGAAAGTCACTGTCCCTGGTCATACTGGACTCATTTTTGTTGGGGGATACATATATGTTTAGAATATATCTATTTTGTTGTTGTTGTTGTTCTTGTCTTGGTATAGACCTTTCCCTTTTTGAGAAAGAGACATTAATTTATCCTCCAAAGCTGGAGGGCTGTGCTTCCAAGAGTATAAAAAAGATGAGTAACTTCATCTATGCATTTTTTTAGTTCAAGAATAGCTGTAAATCCAGCTTATTGCATCATCATTGGTGCATGTCATGTTCTCAAACCAAACAGGTCTATACCTATATCTTTATACGTTCTCCACTTTATTATCTTAAGTCCACTAACCTCTGATTGTGACTTTGAACTGGAAATTGATGCTGCCATACTGGTTGGAAACGATGCACCGGTAATTCCCAGAGTCCGACAGAATTGAGCTCCGAATCTTCAACGTATATAACTTTGTTTCCACCTAAAAAAATTAACAACAAAACAGATAGAGACATAATTAAATCAGAACATTATCAATAAGTGTAACTATTGAATAGTTTGTAGACTATAGATTAATCCACTGCGGGCATCCAACTACATTCAGGTAGCAATTAATATGACAACAAAAATACTCAAATAGTTTACAAGATTTAATTCTTCTTGAGAGATGTTCATTCTTTTTTTTTTTGGAAGCACTTGTCATATCGCTAAATTCTCATTTTCAACGTTTAAATGTTACATGCCGAGAAACACTTAACATAGAAACCATATGAAAATGTGTCAGTCTGAACAGAGATAAAGATTGTTTGTGTACAAAACAAAATGGAGAGTTGATTGTTTTGAACAATGCAGCATTGCCAATTTGCCATGATCATAAGAATTTTCAAAACTCAATAATCTCATTAATATTTGCGTGATTTTTTCTCAAAATTTGGCAGTTAATTTTCCCTGGATATTCTGCATAATGCAACGTCCTGTGAGGCTGGACTTCCCTATACCTACTACTCTTATTAACCCTCTCAGTCCCACATGTAAACTATCATGTTGGTTTTGGCATAAGGCTGTCAATGCTTGGTACTGAAAGGGCTATGATCATGGTCCAAGTCGAGTTCAATGTCCTCACCCTCTTGTCACCGCGGATGATGGTGTCCCTCCAGTTTGGGTTGCCGTCCTTTACCCACGTGATGTTGGGTTGCGGCGAGCCTCGCGCAGGACAACGAAGGCGGATCTGGGTCTTACTGGGCAGTGGCTTCTCCTCTTGGAACTTGTCGAGGTCGACAAACTCCGGAGCGGACCCCTCGCCGGTGTAATCAGTGTAGTTGCCGATGTCGCCTTCCGAGGAGAGCGACGACTCGCCAATGCTTGACCCGTCGAAACCGTTGGCTACATCTACAGTAATGACAAAAATGGAGTGAACAATAATAGTGTGGAGTAAGATGTTGCAAAGAAATCCCGAATTATGTTTCCTTGGAAACCACTTGATATGAATTTATAATATCGTTACATACTGTTAAATAATCTAGTTACCTATTCATTTATTTATTTACTTATTCATTTATAATTATTTATTTTTTATTACTAATATTTATCTATCTTTATTTATTCATTTTTTAATCATTAATTTATTTATTTATTCATTTTTTTCATTTTTTTTTAATCTTGCTTTACCTACTAACAATCATAAACCCAACTTTTCAGCCATGCTATACAGCAAGGCACATTTACCACACTAATTCCCACATGATATGTGTCTCAAATTGGGTTCTGTGTACCTTTTGTACATGGTTGGATTTGAAGTAGAATGCTGCCCTCTCATGATGAGAAATGGAATAGGCAGATACACTTCAATACCTTCGCATCTGTGGTATTGTTTAAACTGTTTCATTTGCTGGATGCTAGTCATGCTACCCAATGCTACCCCAACAAACCCAAAAATCCATAAATCATAATAAGAAATTATAGGTGTTTACAACATGACGTAGTGTATCACTTTACCAAATTGACTACAAATATCAAATTCTTATTACTTTCGCGACATCACCTTAGGCCAAGTAAAAAAAATATATGTTTCTCGTCAGAGTTTTTGAAAAAAATGAAAAAGAGGGGCTTTTTATTTTTATTTTTTATTTTTTCAAGATGGCAGCCATCTGAAATTTTTAGCATTTTCATGTACGTTCCAAATCAAACGAATCATCAAAATAATGAACATATTGTAGTAAGTGAACATATACTATGTTTTTACTAGCACAAATAACTGTAAAAAAAAAACAAAACAAAAAGGAAACAAAGGGCATGTGTACCAAACGAGCCATATAGGCATGACTATCTACACTTCAAAAAGAAAGGGGGGATGACATGGGTCATAACACCCAGGATCCATGTAGTAGACCCTACTGCAAGGGGTATAAAATTTGTCATCTGAGTCTGACATGCCATGCCATACCATCTACTGGACAATACACTGAACTAGAAAAAAAAGTAAAACAAGAGGGAAAAAATTTCATCAGTCATCAGGTCATGTATACCAAGCCAGAGCTCCAGTCTATGGGCAACATACGCTTGACCAAGCACCTTGGTGACTTGACAGCCAATTCAATTGCCCCAGGCAAGGCCATATAAACATCACTGTGTTGGTGTGGAAGAGTGTGTTTATGTCATCAGATATCCCAATGGAATTTTGGAATTTTGACTTCTTGTTTAACTTTTTTTTCTAATTTTGTTGAAAATAAAAAATAAAAAATAAATTCAAGCGGCCTCAAAATCTGAGGCGGGCGGGGACGAGAAACATATGTTTTTTTATTTGGCCTAATAGGAAAACTTACAGAGTTTGTTAAGGGTGCAATTGGATGGATACAGGATAGACAGATGGATACAAGTATAGAAAGATGGATATGGATAGATAGATAGAAAGTAGATATATGAATGGATAGATAGATAAATAGATAGATAAAAAGATAAACAGATGGATAGACAAGATAGATAAATGGATGAAGATATACATATGACCTGCATTTGTACTAATAGACACACACTCTCTTTCATTATCCAAATGATATGTATCCTAGCATTTGGAGCTCCTCTATTCCACTTTATTGTC
>JZLH01S0022957.1:63047-73743 GCA_001188425.1 Eucidaris tribuloides | reverse complement strand
AGTTATATTCTCATATTCCATGTGTTACTTTGTTATTTCAGTTCCTGTCAATGAGTTTACCGTCATAGCATACCACGCCATTGGACAGGTAAGTGAAACCATATCCGGTATCTCGGTGGAAGAGTGCGCTCACCGCTGTCTGATGGATTCCAATCACTTCTGCAAGTCGTTCAACTATCGGCAGGGTAATGGCGGGACCTGCTACCTCAGTATGTACAACCAGGATGACTTCCCGCTGCAGTCGGACAGGTCGCAGAATTATTAGCGAAAAGAATAAGACGTAGCGTAAAGAATCTATCGACTTTACGCGTTACAGGCGTGCCAGAGCAAAAATCTCGGGGGGGGGAGGCGAGAATCCATCGAGAAAAATGTCGCGATGAAACACGTTTGGCGCGACATTTTTTACTAGCAAATCAAACACAATGAATGGGGGGGGGTGGGAAGAGAAATTTTACGAAAAACAGTCAAAGCCCTCATTTAAATAACTTTTGAATATAATACTGGCGGGACGCGCCTCGTCCCCCCCCCCTGTGGCGCGCCCCTGCTTGAGTATTATGTATTTTTCTTAGAATATTAATATCCAGATAAGTTGAACGCTTTTCGCTTCTAAGCTAATGACAGCAAACAAGTTGAGGCTAAATTAATTTTATGATGTTATCCACTTTTATCAAAGAGTCTTTAAATAACAGATTTTTTCTTCTTACATTGAAAAGCCCACTCAACTTTTTGATAAATGATCTAATGACTGATTGATAATAACTTAATAAAATAATAATATCTAAGAAAATGATAAAATGATAATATTGATAATAATACTAATAAAAGTATGAATAATGATATCAAGACTACTAGAACCAATACTATAATTACAACCACTATACTTCTACTATACTGCTGCTACAATTTCTACTATTGCTACTACTGCTACTTCTGCTTCTACTTCTACTACTACTCCTGCTACTACTACTACTACTATTACTACTTCTACCACTATTACTTCTACTACTACTCTTATTATTATTAGTACTACTTCTACTACTACTACTACTACTACTACTACTACTACTACTACTGCTGCTGCTACTACTACTACTACTACTACTACTACTACTACTACTACTACTACTACTATCAGTATTACTACTACATGTACTACTACATGTACTACTACAAATCACTGAAACAATATTTGTTTTGATTTCTGATCTACAGGTCTGCAGGAGAATTACTGTAGAAATCCAGATGGTGCCGCAGCTCCGTGGTGTTACTACTACGACCCGATTCACAACACCACTGACTGGGCATTTTGCGAAGTACCAGAATGCAATCGTAAGTTACAACATAGTTATCATGACTTTTAAAGTCTGATTAGTAGTATTTCATTTATCTCATGCTTGAGTTTCATCACCATGTCATATCACCACTTCATCTAGGAAGAAATGTTTTCTCATCAAACAAAATTTTGGTCTTGCATCCTTTACCAAAATTCATTACACTGATCATTACTAACGGGTGGATTGGTAAGTGATGCTAGGCAACAGAAAGTTGTTTCTTTACAAAAACGATATTGTATTCAAATACATTTAAATAATTTCTGGGTTAAATAGGTTCTTATTTTTGTTCATGGTCGATCAGAAACCTTTGAATATTATATTTTCGATTAAGTAAAACTTACTATAATTATCTGTCAACAATTATAATAAATGCTGTATATTCGTTCATTTACGTATTTGTGTATTTATTTACTTATTTATTTATTTATTTATTTATTTATTTATTTATTATTTGCTTATTTTTCTTTAATCTGTTATTGAATTTATTTCTTTTCTTTTGTATCTTTTATTTATTCTATCGGTGTAAATGCTATTAATTTTCTAATAAGTATTTAATTAAGTGATTAATCTATTTTGTTTATCTATTTTGTTTATCTATTTATTCATTTACTTATTGATTGATTGATTGATTGATTGATTGATTGATTCGACTATATTCAGCTGAGGATCCGGGCTGCTACAACCCGCAGGACAGTGGTGCCTCGTACCGGGGCAGTATGCGTACCTCAGCCTCCGGTCACATCTGTGTTGAATGGAAGGACACGTTCTACACGCCCGGTCGATATCCAAATGCTGGTAAGTGATATGGATTAATCAATGATGGTTGATTCTCGAAACAATATTATCTCGATTCTGGTTATTCAGATGATAATTTGGACATAATTGACCATTTTAAAGCATTTAAACAAATAATTGTAAGTTTTAATTCCAGCTGTTTATTTCGAGTTTATGTATCTCTGTATTTATTCAATTCGTATTATTATTATTATTAGAATGGTTTATTTAACAAATTGCAAATTGGTAGCCCGAAGGCTAAAATACATTGCATTACATAAAAAGTTTTTTGCATATACATGTAACATTAAATCATAAACATACAAATATTACAATTAAAATTAAAATTAAAATTTAAATTACAATTACGTCGCGTTATTATCACAAACAACAATATTGGGTTACCATACTTATCGTATCATAATTTTTTCTGTTGAGTTTTACATCTTCCCATTTTCTTCCACATAGTTGAAATATAAAAAAGTGGGTTTTTACGTTTCTTTTCACAGATGTAATAATAGAATAATACTCCCATCATTGTCTTCTGTGTCCTTTCCGCTTGGATTGGTCAGCTTGTTACAAAATACTATTAATATGTATTACACATTGTTTAATATAACAAGGAAGTATTTTCAAACAATTTCTCATATTTGCCAACTTGGAAATCGGACACAATGTTATGCAATATACTATCGATGTGATCACAGTAATTACAATGAAGACACTTTGGTACGGTTAATAAGTTAATAGCACTAATACATGTACATCTAGAGCATAAAAAACGGTATACACCCAAGATTCGAGAAGTTAATAGGTTTTGAGAACAATTTCTTTAAATGAGTTTTGAGAACAATTTCTTTGCAGTTTAAGTCAGGCCATTTTTCGCAAACATCCTTCACTGCAGTATCTCCATGTAGCATTTGGTTTCGATAACATTTTCCGGTTAAATCTCGAAATCTTTTGTGATTATATTTGTCCCGTGCGCCAGTATGATTATTGTGAGTAATATGAAACCAGTGTTTGGAATAAAATAACGTTGTTCCTTTGCCTCTTCTCAGGTTTGGAGGAGAACTTCTGTCGAAACCCAACATTCTTCCGCTCTCAACCATTTTGTTACTACCAAGGCACACATGGATTAACATTTGAGTATTGTGACATACCGCAGTGTGACATCAAAAGTAAGTATTTTTTATAGCCTTTGTTGATATTGTTATCATTATTGGTTGTAGTAGTAGTAGTAGCAATAGTAGTAGTAGTAGTAGTAGTAGTAGTAGTATTCTTATTCTTATCCTTCTTCTTTCACTCTTCTTTTCTTCTTCTGTTTTTCTTCTGTGATTTTTGTCAAGCCCACCGGCGAGGTGGAGGGAGACTAAGGGATTACTTTGGCGTCTGTCTGTCCGTCCGTCCGTCCGTCCGTCCAACACATTATGGCTATCGCCTCGTTGTCTTGTCTTCTCCTTCTTCTCCTTCCCCTTTCTCCACCACCTCCCCCTTCTTCTTACTTAATTCGTAAATTCGTGTATAAAATCTTTAAGATTGTTCTTCAACTATTTATCAAGGTAATCAATTTCGTTGTGTTAAACCTGTTTATATCGAAGTTGGGCAAAATCAAAACTTGGCCAAAACAACTTTGTCACGTATTACAAATCTGATTGCCGATCAGTCACCCGTGATGAAATAATTATGAATGACTCAAAAACCATATGAAAGTAATGCTATTTTCCCTTCTATCTTATACGATATCTCTTCTTGGGCTGAAGAGATTTGGACTTGAATCTGAGTTTCTCCCGTGGGAGTGGTGAGGGAAGGGTAGTTACAAAATGTTGTAAACGAGATTGTGCCGCTCTAATGGGTCAATTTTTTTGTTGCGAGAGAGCCTTACATATGCGTTTGCTTTTCAGACAAACAAATCCTTACATATAGACCCGAATTTGCACTCAAACCCTTACAAATGGGTCCTTCTCTATTCCAACTGATATTTCCGCCGATAGGACATTCAAAAACCTAGTTCAAAACTCATGAATATTTAATTTGATTTGATTTGATTTGATTTGTTTTATTTCGTATTTTAACAACAAAATACATGCATATACATTCATTACAAGATATAATCAGAAATGATATAAAGTAACACATACAACTTGAACGTCCACATAGTGTTTTGGTTCATTAAAATGATAATTCATATTTATATATATGATAACCACAAAGTATCATAACTTGAAATACGAGGGGGCCTACTAAGAAGCTATGCTTGTACAACTTGTAGACCCCCTTACGTAATTAAAATTAACTGGTTGAATTTTATTTTTTAATTTTAAAGCATATCAATATGGGTTTGTATTTAGAAAATATGAGATAGGTATGAGACTATGAGTACCATTTTCTTACAAAATGACCTTTAGGAATGGGCATGGGATTCTGGAGCTGTACACATCCGGCCGAACCAAATCTAAGTACCCCCCCCCCCCCGAGGTTTCTCATTTTGTGACTCGCACTGTGTTAACTGTTCTCCATGTCATGCTCACCGGTGTGGTGGCCTAGTGGTCAGAGATCTGCCTCACGCCCGGAAGGTCGCGGGTTCGAGCCCCGGTCGGGTCATAGCAAAGACTTTTGAAAATGGTACGTTTTTCTTTCTAGCCAAGCGCTCGACATTCTAGAACGAAGAAGGATAATAATGACATTTATGTTATGCAGTCTGTTTGACTGAAGTGGCTACCCTGGGTAAATAAAAATATTATGATTATAATTATTATAGATGTCTGCGGCGAAGGCACCGATTGGAAAGCGGATACTGCGGAGGAATGGTGCTACAAGATCGATACCAGTACGAGCACCAATTTTGATGATGCCCGCAGTTATTGCACGAACGACGGCGGAGATCTGACTAGCCTTACATCGGCGTCGGAGTCAGCCTTCCTGTCTGGTAATACCGCCATAAGTCGAGACTTTCTCTCGTATCATTCATTTCGTAAATCGACAAACCAAAGGTCCAGTAAGATACACCTACAATATGACATATGGCATCTTCATAATCATGAATCAATGACAACACAAAGTACTAATAACCACACAATGATACGAATTAGCTCGACGAAACAACAGAAATATAATAACTTTGACTAACACTACAATGAAAATGCACGGCATATAATTATTGTTATTATTTCGGGACGCATTTTGTTTAAAAAATGCGCCTGCTACAAAATAAACGATTGTTGGTATTCCTTGAGTAATTTAATTTTGCCCTGTTTGGACAAGGCAAAAGGTGTATCAGATTGAGTGAAAAGAAGTTTGTTACTGGAACGGAGAGAGACCGGCTGGGTTGATGAAATTTGAACAATTCAGTAGGATATGCAGGAGCAATTCCATGACAACAACGGTACATGAAAAGAAGAATTTTAAGGATAATCCTATGTTTAATTGGAAGCCACTGCGCAGCATAAGAAAAATTGGTGTAGTATTGTCGGAAGGTTATTTGCGAGTAATAACTCTAGCGGCAATATTTTGCAATCATTTCCGAATGTTTTATTCCACACTTTTTACAGGATTGATATCTGAAATGATAGTGACTGGATTCTGGATCGGGGCCACGGATATGAACAACGAGGCAGGTTGGACTTGGACGGACGGGAGCGCATTTGCATATCTGAACTGGCTAGAAGGTAATAAAAATTTTAGATTTATTAATAAATGTCATTTATTGTCTCGCCCATCGGAGATGAAGGCGAGGCTACAAATGGCGTCCGTCCGTCTTCCGTCACAAATGTTAAAGTTTACCTGCAAGACTCTTTTATGACACATAACTTGACAACCGTTGGACCAATGGCAACCATACTTGCGTGATAGAAACATTAAGGGTACCATCATGTTGTGGTGCTGTCGGAGGTCACATGGTGAGGTCAACAGTCATTTAAGGTAAAACGTTAAAGTTTACCCGCAAGAGTCTCTGACACGTAACGTAAAAATCTACAAGCACTGACGTTGACCTGATTCACCTGCCCATTTCCTCCCATAGACTTCCTGTGTCTAGATCTAGGCTATTTTATCCTCCACCGGAGTGGAAATTGTTTATTCATGCATATCTTGCCAGTGGAACCATAACTTTCCAAACTTTTGTATTCTACGGTGTTTATTTGTCCATTTAAACACTACTATGTACATGTAGTTCCAGTATTAAAGTTTGATTTTTTTTAAATTAAAACTCCACAATGATAGCCTAAATACTCCACTTCAATCTATACCGCACACAATCAAGAAATGGTCAATCGATGTTTCATCCCTTTGTAATAGCCACAGCAAGCTGATTCAAAATATCTTTGTTATGTTTTTCTTTACTCCCGCAGGACAACCAGATAATCTACACGGAAACGAACAATGCGCCGTTATGTCGACCAACAACGGAAAATGGACAGATGAAAACTGTGAACTCCAATTTCCACGCATCTGCAAAAAACGAAGTAGGCACTCCTTTCAGTAGTTCATTATGTCATTGAGCACAATCTGTGTGTTTAATCACCGTGCCCTGATATTGATAATCATAATGAGAAGATGAAAATGAGGATGATGATGATGATGATGATGATGATGATGATGATGATGATGATGATGATGATGATGATGATAATGATGATGATAATGATGATTGTGAAGATGGTGATGAAGTGTTGGTGATGATGGTGGTGGTGATGGTGATGATTATGATGGCAACAAGTATGATCACAAAAGAATAATCTTGTAAATGCGTGGACGTTGAACTTTGATGGTATTAATACTTCAAATTCAGAGCCAGAGATCTAGCTTTTTTTAACTGCAGTAATGCGTAACGATTGATGTATAAATATAAAAACAGACGGAGATTAAAAAAAAACCCAGAGTTATGGTCTTGCTCGAATAAGGTCAAGCATAATGACGGTAATTATTGGGAATTACGATTCAGAGATCGGAGGGTAATGACGATTGCAGGCCGAAACGATGTGATGTAATTGTGTGGTGGTAGCATTGATGATGGCGGCAGAAAATTAGTGACGGAAATATTACTGGCAATATTGGGCGAAGGTGTTAGTGATGGTGAGGGTGAGGGGAGGTTAATCTTGTTTGAGATGGTGATGGTGACGGAGATGGTGAGACTAGCGGTGGTAACGGTGGTTGTAATGGTGGTGGTGGTGGTGATGATGATGATGATGATGATGATGATTATTATGATGATGATAGTGATCCTGATATATCTCATGATCATGATATATCTCGTGATCATGATAAAATATCATGAATGCATCAATGCTATTGTCTTTGTCAGAGAAGAAAAAAAAACAAATTTCTTTTCTTGGTCTTTTGTACAGGCAACAAGCCAAGAACTACACTGGCACCCACCACTCAAGGTAAGTCGCTGTGAAATGTAAAGTGATACACCAAAAACTGAAAATTACAGGTATATCCACGAAATAAAAAACGCATTTCAATATGTTCATTAATATAATATAAATTTGTTTCGAAACCAATCACATGTGAATGTTTGAAGAATACCTTGGCTACTCTAGCAAATGAAAGAAATAAAATTAATACATTTCTACGAAGTAGACCAAGGTATTCTTCAAAAACACTTCACACAGTGAAGGTTTATAAACCTTGGTCTACCTTCGTAAGAAAGTATATAATTTTATTTCATTTCATTTCTTTGCATAGAAATGTTTATTGCGCTCAAAATATACATAACATTATAAAAATATAATAAAATCAGGAATTATACACACACACACACACACAACAGCACACATCACAGCACAAATGGCACACACACATTTGTACACACACACACATCAACACACACAACACACACACACACATCACACACAGACACACACACACACACACACCACACACAACATACTCATAAATCCCATGAAACAAAAAAATGTAAGTACTTTGAAATTAACTGAAAAGAGAGATCCACTGAAGAGCTTGAACTGCGTGGACCACTCGGAAATAAATAAATAAATTAGTTTGTTTTATGATATTGTTTAAATTCATACTAACATTAGAAAATACATGTACATAACAAATGCAAAAGTAATAGTAAAGATATACGACAAAATAACCATCAACGACTCAAAGGTATACATAAGTCATACAACTTTTTTGTAGTCTCCTTTTCTCTCTTATATTAATAGGAATATGTAAATATTTTATACTTTGTAATGCATAATTCATTGACATATTCTTTTTTTTATGATTGTTTTATGTTTGTTTGAGAAATGAAATAAAACTGAAATGAACTGAACTGAACTAATCAAACCATTTTGTAGGGACTAGATACAAGACAGACTACGTTTTCTTACGAAAAGAAAGAAATTCGCCTGTCAAGGAAGGGCAACAAAGTATGCACATGCAAATGAATATAGGTCTAAAAAAGAGAGAAAAAAATCTAACTCGTGAGGTAGATTAATTACCGTGATTTTGCTATTTAACCCCCCGTCAGCTCCCGGCTGGAGGTGTCCGTATGAATGGTCAGGCTACGGCTCTCACTGCTACCTCGTACAGAAGGATCGCGTCGACTGGTCGACGGCGCGATCGGCTTGTCAAGCCCTGGATGCTAAACTGGCGTCTATACACAGCCTCGGCGAAATGCAACATGTCGCCAATCTACTTGCAGAAGGTAGGATCACAATTCGTACAGGTGTTTCCATCTCTTGTCAGGTTGTTGCTCAGAGAAAGGGGGATATATTGGGTTGGAATGGGTGTATAAATAAAGAAAACAATAGAAGAGCTCGTAGTTAGAGGTAATCTATTGTTATTTTGTAAAGGTAAATAGCACGATTGGGGTAGTCCTCAACAAGGGGTGAAACTACTCTAGAATCAAGTAAACTATGCAAGGATTCTGCAGTGAAAATCTTGTGGTCAAACGTTGACTCATTTTAAAGTAATTATTAATATCCATTGTGGCAGGCAAATCTCTTGTGAATATTTCTATGAGATTTATTTCTCTCAGGCCTCGAGAGAAATAAAACACTGGTATGTTCATGCTTGATTCTCCTTAAGTAAACAAATTAAAGTCAAATCCTTCCAGCTGGGAGATTTACTCCAGCTCGTGAATAGTTGGTATATGTTTGAACTCCTTTGGTTTTTGAGGCATTTTCAAGCGTTCCCATCATGTCATTAACGTTTAATAGTTGGTGGCTCAGAAAGGTAAAAACGGGGAAATACAAACACATAATATCTGCAGGAGCGAGTCCCAACAAAACTTCGTACAATGCATTTGGTACGACCTTCCCACTCTATTTATACGTAACTTTTATATCCTTTTCTATTTAGACTGAAAATCCCTAAACATAAACTAATTTGTCACAAGGCCATTATACAACCGACCCACGCATATTTTATATAATTGTTTTAATATAATCTGAAATAATTAGTCAAATACTTTGAAAAAAAGGTTCCAAACACAATGAGAAGTGAAATATCACATAAATGTTTCAGTTTCAAATGTTTTTTCGGATTTTCCTTAATCAGCAGGCTATGTGTGTGACAGTGCTTTACCTCGAAATATTCACACAAATCATCGCATTTTCTTGTTTGGCCGCCCTATTAAGTCTTTTCCTCTGTGCATTTATGTGGTACTTGGCCACATTGTCGTTTTTCCCATTCTGACTGACCATCCTTGTAATTCAAAGACCTTAAAGTCTTTATTATTGCTATCCACCTGTTGGTTCTTATCTTCAGCTGGTCGCCAGTATTACTTCTTTGGCGCCAATAACATTCAGACCGGGAAATGGACGTACGGCAACGGTAGTGACGACACACCACTCAGCTACACGAACTGGGCCCCGGGACAGCCGGACAACTTCGGTGGTTCAGGAGAGGACTGCGCCTGCATGCTGTAAGTAGCGTATCCTTCTAGTTCTCTAAAACTCTCATCCAGTTGTACATGAAACCTCCAGTACCACAGTCCTGAAGATCTTAAGCAGAAACAGTTGAAGACCAATGCAATAATAAAACTTTACATGTACAGACTGGATAAGGTTATAATTATTGTGTTGTTTTGTCAGGCAACCCATCCATCAAATCTCACAACCAAAATGAGGAACAATAATATAATAACATGAATGTCAAACTCGTCGGTGGCGCCCTGGTATTGGTCCATAAACACGTGTTTAAAAGCAGAAGAGTTAATGCAAGTCCGATGATTGGAGGAAATCATATTGAATAACGTTGTGACCCATGACCCGTTAGTAACCAAACTTGGATGAAATGTGCCTTGTAGGGACTCTATTAAGTTATTTCGTGGTCAAAGAACGGGCACGGCATTTTAAGGTCAAATGTTAAAATTTACCTGCAAGTTTTAGGGTTAGTAAGTTTCTAACCATAAGCCCATTTATAACCTAACTTGGATGATAGATGCCTTACAGTGACCTCAGTGTTAACGATTTAGATATTAAAAGTCAAAATTTACGATTTAGAAATTGAAAGTCAAAATTTAAAGAGGTAAAATGGTTAAATGTTTGTAATCTACTTGCAAACTTCTACAGGGGTTAGGAACTTTGCAACCATTAGCCCGTTTGCAGCCAAACTTAGACGGTAGATTCCCTATA